>CAUYPK010168497.1:0-17063 GCA_963574355.1 Loris lydekkerianus | reverse complement strand
CATTTATTCTCCATTTAAATGGCATAGAGTTTTTAAAATTCTTTTATTTTTATTTATGTATTTATTTTTTTATTTTTTTTTTTTTTTTTTTTTTTTTTTTTTTGCCGTTTTGGCTGGGGCTGAGTTTAAACCCACCACCTCCAGCATATGGGGCCAGTGCCCTACTCCTTTGAGCCACAGGAGCCGTCCCATGCTCTACCTCCAGCCCATACAATCCAGGGCTCCAGTGTTTAAAAGGCTTTTTTTCCTCCCACAGATGAGATTCATTTTCTAACAGACTCCCAACACCTCTTCCATTGACCACCACAGTGTCCTGGAAGGGTGAGAGCTCAGCATGCTCTCTGGGAAGTGTAACTGAGAAAAACCTTGACAGACAGCCCCATAGAAAATTCTCAAACTCCAGAAACCCACATAGATACACAGCTCTTCTCTGGAACCTCTGGTCAGTTCTAGTCTCCATGTAAAAGAAGCGGGTGGGTGGGCTGGTGTTTCCCAGCTGAGGGCTTGGCTGTCACTTTCGGATCTGGCAGCCAGTGCAGGAAGGGTAGTCCTGACTCCCAGGGAGAGGGGCTGGCCTGTTATTGGGAAGGGGGGCGTATACGTTCAGGACATTTTGGACTATCCTATGGAGAGAGTTTAGTTTCGTTGGCATTTTGGGGGATTGTTTGTTCAGGTTGTGGTTTCTTTCTCCTCCATTTAAAAAAAAAAAAAAAAAATCGGTGCTGTATTTCTGTTTCCTGCTCATGGAGCAGGCAGAAGGAGGGTGTGGGGTGGAGGAGGTGTGTGGGGAGGAGGCTGAGAGATGGAGCAGGGCCGAGAATATCCGGAACTGGAGAAAAGTGAGAAATGGAGCTTTTTTTCTTGGCTTCCGAACAGTTGTAATTTCCACTGCCACTGCTTAGTTCCTGGGCACCAGGCAGAGAGTGGGAAAGGGGCATGTGACAACTTTGCCACAAATCAGGATTTGGCATTTAAATCCACAGGAAGCAAGAAGAATAGAGGGACTGCTTATTTATAGATTTGCAGATGAATTGAATGAGATAACCAAAATGCACTTCTTGTGTATATGAAGGAGCAATTCCACTTTCAGACTTGGAAAGTTCTCCTTAATTGAGGATCGCCTGACCCCGGCAGCACACTGCATCCCAAGGTTAAGATCAGCTTCCTGAAAATAGGGCAGAAGGCTGCTGCTTCAGGGGTAGCTCAAGAATTCTGCTTTGAAGGACAGGTTGGTACCACACTACATTTAACTGGATTCAGTTCATCTGATTATACAGTGCCTTGCTTTCTAGAATATGTAATCATCTCTTTCTGATGACATTTTAAATATCCAACTAGACAAATAATTGCAGCAATAATTGATAGCAGAGTCAAGCTGGAATATCACTGATTGGCAGAGTCCCCACTGAAACAAATCTTTCTTTCAAACATTACAGAAATGCTGCTTAAATTTAACTTTTGCTGATAAATGCTCAAAATCTCAAAATCTGATTTACTGATAAAGGCACAAGAAAACCTGCACTTCAGCTTGTGATTACTTTGCAAGGTATTTGAGAAGGATCAGGCAGTGTGATTTATATTATTTTATTTCCCATGAATAATTGCAAGGAGAATGAGGGTAGGGTGAGCAGAATCGACACAGACGAGAGAAGAGTTGCTCCTGAATGCCACATTTCCTGAATAACACGGGCCAGCAACCAGGGTTTACAGCCCTTTACTACTCTAACATACTATATCTGGTGGTAGAGAAATGGTCATGATGGAGGGAAAACCCAGGAAAGAAAAGACAAAAATGGGCAGCTCCACTCAAGGCTTTGGAAAGCTGATTTCAATCAGTGCCTCAGAGTGGGACTCAAATTCCCGTGCCCCATGCTAAGAGCTCTGGCCAGGGTCACGAGGCCTGAGTACAGGCAAGTCCCCAAATATGGCATCAGCTCCCTTCAGCCCCAATCTGTTTCTCCGTCCACGGTAAAACCCAAATCAATTGCTGTCTATATCGTGTGTCTTGAGTGTATTATTTAAGTTGGGCCACGGCATTCAACAATTCAGACCCTGTGGAATGCTGTAATGTTCAGAAATAACTCACGGAGGATGCTGGTCTCCAGGAAACATCAAATGAATGAGCTGGCATATTAGCAGATGTAGATTACAGTAAGGAAAATCTAAAACAGAAGATGTATCCGAATGCTTCAGCTAGCAACAAAGGAAGAATTCAGGGATAGAGTCTGAACATTTTCTCTAAACACTGAAATGAGGATGTCTCTGTAATTTTTTTTCCTATTATTTTTTCCTTCTTATTGTTCTTTCTTTCTTCCCTTCCTCCCTTTTCTTCTTTCGTTTTCTTTCTTGGTTGCTTTTTCCCCCTTGAAACTGAACCATTATAAGCAAGTTGGTCTCATAGCTTCTGTCAAAAATCAGACGCTTGTTAGATGTAATGATTATCTGCACCGTGACACTTAGCGCGTATGAGGGGGCTTGTCGAACAGCTTTACTCTAATTTAGAGCTCCTCCGTTAATTAGAAAGCCCTCAGATTTTCTGCAAATGCAGGTCACTATCGACAGCTCATGCTTTTGATGCTTCGCCTGTGACAGTTGTTGGGCTGCCCTTCCAGGAGGGTTGTCCAGACTCTGACAGTGTCAGAAAATCCAGTCACCACGGCCGCTTCACAGGAAGTTACATGGAAGGTCCACATCGCTTGTTTCCCTGCAGCCCAGAAACCTGCTGAACTCCGCACTCGCATTCAGCTGCACATAGTTCAAATTCCAGCGCCCTCTTCCCCTCTGCCTTCCCCTTCTCCCCTTTCTTCTCCTGTCCACTTCTCTCCTTCCTCTCTTTCCAGCAACTCCCTCTTCTCACCTTCCCTCTACGGTCAAGGTCCTCCACTGTCAAAAACAGACACCTTCCCCAGAAAGGGAAGTAGATTTTACACATAAACCAGGTTGCTTTTTATTCATAGAGCAGAGACTGTGGAACAGAAACTCTCCCCAGACCACTCTCACCCCCCAGCCTTTTAAAAAAATATTTCCTATTTTTCTGTGCTGGTCAGCAGCTGCACCTGGTGAAGCTGAGGTCAAGTCTGTGCTTCCAGCATGGCTCACATGTTTTTTCTTAAGAGAAGGGGGACTTTGGGGTGGCGGGGGGAGGAGGAGGAAGGGAGAGAAGGTTAACAACTCAAGCAAAAAATGCACATGGGGCTGAGGTTTCCTGGCCCTTATCTCCATTCCAACATAAGACCTCAAAATTATAGGAATTCTCACTTAGGAATAGCTCGTTATGGGATATGTGTGCTGGGGGTCTAGGGAGTGGAGAGAGGAGTATGTGTCCGTGATCATGTGTTTATAAACTTGTACACTATAAATTTTATCAAGTTGAAGCCAAAAAGAAATTCTCTGTGGCACTTACTTAGGACTTGGCAAAAAAAGGAAAAAAGAAAAAAAAAAGAGAGAGAGAGAGAGAGAGAGAGTTGAGTATTTAAATCAAAATAGGAAATATAGAAACTATTTGCACCCTTCTCCCCCTGCCACCACCACAACCAAGGTACAGCCCTGGAAGAAAAACCCATGACTAGCAGCTATAGTTCCCACGGTGACTCTCTCACCAGGCCAAACCTCAGTCCCCTAAACCTTCTTCCTTGAGGTCCCTGCAAACAAACACAGGCGTCTGGAAGGTAATGGGGTCTGGACCTGCAGTTGCTGGCTTATGAAATGCGATGAGATGGGCAGGCCAAGATACCACAGCAAGCATCCGTGTTCATACAAACCCAGAATTTGTACTGCATGGTGACCAGGCGAGGCCACCCAAGCAAGAATGCCAAGGACAGCAGCAGTGGCAGGTGCAGTGGGCCACTAATCCAGGCGGGACCCGTGTCTCCACGGACAGCCTGCTGCTGCCGGCCTGGTCACTGGCTTCCAGACACCAGTCCCAGCAAGGACCTCCATGCTTTTAACTAACTGAAAAAAACAGGATTATGTGAACCAGAGCAGACCCTCTAGTCTTCTACATCCTGCCTGTAGAATGAATAAATAAATAAATAAATAAATCTAGACCCAGAAAAAAATGTGGAAAGTGGCAAAAAACCAATCAACTCATTTAAGGAGAAAAACCCTGCATCCAACGTCACAAAGCTGCTGAATATTAGGTTCCTGGGAAGCTGTCCCAGCAACCTAGATATGAGAAACAACACTTGCTATTCTGGGGTGAGAAGTGCCTTTCACTCGGGACTATCAAACATAGTCTATAAATACCAGCAATGCCCCTTGTGAACAACGGGCTGAGCTCAACCCAGAAGAGGCAAGTGTTTCCCTAAGGTCACACAGTAACTCCAGGTCCCCCACACATATCACTTCACTCGCATCTTCATTCTGAAACGGATTCGACTCAACAGCGGCTGAAGGTCAAGACATCCTGGGGCGACCAGAACTAGGGACTTCAGGGACCTTCCTCTGTGTGTGGACTCACTTCCAGAGGATGACTTGTAATTTGTTGTTGTTCCCCACACCAAACTGAGACACAGGGGCAGGTGTGATGGCTCACTGCTGTAATCCTAGCACTTTGGAAAGCCAGCAGGGAAGGCTTGCTTGAGGCCAGGAGTTTAAGACCAGTCTGAGCAAGAGTGAGACTCTATCTCTATAAAAAATAAAGAAACTAACAAGGGGTAGTGGTGCACAGCTGTAGTCCCAGATCCTTGGGAGGCTGAGGTAGGAGAATCACTTGAGCCTCGCAGTTGGAGGTGACAGCGAGTTATGATGATGCCACTGCACTCTAGCCTCAGCAGCAGCAAGACCCTGTCCCCTCCCCCACCAAAAAAGAAAATCAAGGCACCAGTCACAGCTCTTTTGGCCCACCTTGCTCTGCCTTCAGTTTGGCAACTTTGCCTTCTTACACAATGAGAAAGGACAGGTAGCCAAATTCTAAGAGTTTGTTTTATGCATATTTGTGCAGTTAAGTATTGAAATGAGAAATTCAAGAAAACTATCTTACAGACATACACTGCAAGAGGTAATTTCTAAAGACCTACCAATCTATGACATGCAAAGAAACATGCCATCTACATGGCTACATCAGGCCCCGAAAAGCCTTCAAATTGTCTCTTTCCACAAGCCACAGTCTTGTGGTAGACATGATGGCCTCAATGTTGAAATAAAGAAGGCACAGAAATGAGCAACATCCTGGATTAGCCAGTAGATTATTATCAGACACACAGAAGCCCAATCCAGAGTCGGAATGGGGCTGGGACTTCTTTCAGGAAAACATTGATAGGATTTGATGGCTGAGCAAGGCCAGTGTGACAGAGAAGCAGTCCCCAGTCTTAGAATGACCACATCCCTTCCCCAGAATGTTCCTGATGAATGCCCCTGAACCCTACCGCCGGACAGCCTGAGAGGAGTCACCGGCTCTCTCAACCTGCCCCTGGCTCTGCCTGCTGCCCACTTCTCCTTTCGTGTTTTCACCCTTTCTCTTGCTGATAGAAATGAAATCAGAACAAATTAATATTAAATTTTAAGAATACTATTCTATCAGAATCTAAAAGGCTTAGGAAATTCAAAGCTAAGCCTGACGCCCCTTCTATCAGCCTAACTTGACTATTCAGACATTTCAGAGCTCTGTGAACAGAGTCTTTCTGCCTTCAATCCGTTATTTGGCACAAGGCAGGAGGGGGAAAGTCCGCATGACACCCCTAAGTGTATGAAGTTCTAACCTTTCATCCATGTAATGATCTACTTAATATAATATTTTGTCTTTAATCAGAGAAAGAGTAAGATAATTTGATATCCCATAAAACTCCCTAACATATATTTTGCAAGTCAATTAGCCAAGCTTTTTGTGCTAATGTCAGCAGAGCCCATGTTGCATCTCCAGTCAGTCTTTGGGGTGTCTGCACCCCACAACGCCACATGCCAAGAGTGTAAGAAGAAAATTCATCTGGGGGGCGGGGTCGGTGCAGTGGGGAGTTACTTTTTCGTCATCTGTATGGAAATTGGGAAATCATCTTCTCAAATGGAGATTATCTTCCCTTGGGATCCTTCTGGAGGGCTATAAATAATAGAACATACTAATCAACATTAGATATTAAAAAATGAATACAGAATCAGATTAAGGGAAAACTAAATGATATACTTATAAAATCCAAAACAGAGCAAAAAACAGCATGAAAAAGAAGTCTCAGCTGGTCCTCCTTAAGTTAGACCTATCCTCTGGTAACCAAACTAGTCTTTAATGAGGGTGTTCAAAGTAACCATTTCCCCCTCCCTTATTTACCAACAGTGAAATGTAAAAAGCAAGAGGCTTAATTTTAATGCAGTGATTATCCCATCAACTCTTCTATCTAAGGAAGTTGCAGAAAGGTGAAGACTGGAAATGTATAAATCTTTTATGGGAAATCTGGATAAGGATTTGGTCTAAATACATGATGAAGAACATAAACAGTTGGCACAAACACAAAATACAAGTATTCCAACTTCAGTTGCCTATAACATCTTCCTCTAAAGGTCTTCTGACTCAGTTTTCCCATCTCTATAATGGAGTCCATTATGTGAATATGGGGAAGCATTATGAAGATCAGGTGTTAAACTCTTAGATGGGGCCTTCTCTTTGCTATTACTCTTAACCCTGGTTTTAGAAACACAGTAACACTTATAATCCACTCTCACTATGAAGAAACATTGAAATTATCCTGAAGAGTCTGTCTCATTGGCTGTTAAAAGACATTGATTCTTTTGTTTCCCTCTAGGAATATAAGGAGCAATCTGACAATTTCATCAAAGCCTATATGAGCTCCCTGAGTCACGATTTTAAGTGAACAGTTTTTCCAAGAATTTAACCTGTGAGAGGGCGAAGAAGACCATCTCTGTGGTGTGTTGGGAAGTGCCATTGTGTTCTGATTCTTCTCCTCTGTCCTTGGCAATCCAGTTACAATTCGACAGCATTTAAAGATGACAGTACTTGAGGTAATAGGACAATGCCATAACAGGATTACAGCAAATGTGAAAGAAAGGACACACATAGATACTGTCATTTAGGTAATGTCATCTATGATCAGTTTTTCTTTCATATTTTGCTGACACAGAAGTCAGTATCGCTTATACAATTCATTGTAAACCCTGTTACGGCTATAAATAGTTTGCTTCCCCGATGAAAGGCAACACTCATTATACAGCAGGGGGATTCGGTGAAACTTTCTACCTTTGGTTGATGTAAAAATAATAACAAAAAGCTTTCGAACCAATAGCCAAGGTTCAAAAATAGCCTGAAGTCACTACTACCCAAAATAAATTTATCTTCAAAGATAAATTGCTGTTGATCAGAAACAATAGGTGGCCAAGAGTTTTCTGAAGGATATCTGAGACGCCAGTGAAAGTGTTGCTTTGGAGAGTTTTAGAAAGATAAAGTGGAAACCCCTGAATTCACACAGAGGGTGGAGCTGGTTGACATCAGCCCACTCACCAGTGGGGGTTCTCATCAGTCACTCACACTATTTCTCATTGCATTTCCTCTATGTCATTTTGCCCACAATGCATCCAAATCTATGGAAGTCTTCTGGAACCCAGTTTTACCACACTTTCTAAAAATTTCTGCCAGTGCAAGTTTTTCCCCAAAGCCACCACGTCTCCTAGAAGTCCTTATTTTTTTTTGCAGTAAAGACACTGACTCCATTAAAATAGATGCCTCATTGTCCAGGACAGCAAGAAGTCATTCTGTGTGCCAAGTGACCAACCATAAACAAAAGGTTGCTTGACCAACACCTGTCTCAAAAAAGAGGAAGTGCCATGAAGGAGGCTGAAGAGAAGTTCTGGCATTTCAAATCCTAACAGAGGCTAGTACTCTAGAAACTCTGGGTCACTAGGCTCTCTGCTTTCCTTGGCTCCTGGCTAATCTCCTGAGCCCCCAGGCCCCTTTTCTTTCCAATTCCCTATTCACTACCCTCTTTACCACCCCTTCCTCCTACCCTATCCAAAAAAGCTCATTCAATTTCAGGCTAGCTTAATAATAATAAATAAAATAAAAGTACCTATATACTCGAGTATAAGCCGAGTTTTTTCGGCACAAAATTTGTGCTGAGTTCGGGTTTTTCGGCACAAATTTTGTGCCGGGAAAAACTCGGCTTATACTCGAGTATATACGGTAATAATGGTCAAAGTAGAAGAATACTATTAAAGAGAGGTCATAAGGATGTGAGTTCTGGTGCCTGCCTTGTTTCATCACCTGTCACCTGAATGATAAACGCCACCATGAAATGCTACCCTTGCCATCATGGATGGATAAGGCGCCAAAGTACAGCCGAAGGCTCTTGCTTCTAAACTTTATTCCTGCCTACTTCCCATCCGTGGCAAGGGCGAAAGGAAAACTTTCCAAGATTTAAATGTTCCTCTATGTTGGTAACAGACCCAATGTGCTAGACTCCTACATCATTTGGTTCCATTCCACTTGTGAAAGGAAACCCTGAAGTCAACCAACTCCATCCTCTAGAACATTTGAATTAACAGAGGAAGACTCAGCATGAACAATGTTACAGAGAATTCCAACAATCCACTCCAGCCCCTGACAAAGTCCTCAGTTTGAGTCCCCTGGAATGCTGCCTTTTGTCCTTTGCTCAACGCAGTCTAACAGCCTCCAATATTGTATATAGGTTATGGCCCAAGGCTTTAGGCCACCATTCCAGAGCTCCATAGTCCAGCTCCAAATTGCTATTCCAGACTGAGCTCCCTCTGCCCACCAAAGGACGAATTCTGCTCAAGCAGAGATCCTTTCCATTCTCATTTCCTTTCTGGCTTTTCTTCTTCCTCTCTTACCTCCTAGAATCCTGTTCATACCCCCAGGGACTCACTGAAGGTCAACCTAGTCACCTAGCAGAACACTCCATCTCACCCTTCCCTGACCTTCCAGAGCACTCATTCTCCTACCCAGGCCACACGCTGCTGGTTACCTCTATACCTCTAATTAATCCCATGTCTTCCCAACATGCTTCTAAAGGGCAGGGACTCTGTCTTCTTTGTGCTTTTATTTCAAAGTACCCATACAACACATGACACAATATTCACATGCCCTAGAGATTCAACAAATGGTGGTGAAATGACTGGGTTTAACTTCCGAAAAGGAAAGTCACTTTTCCAGATATCATTTCTGTTCAAAATGGTAATTTTAACCTTCTTAGCACCCACAAACAGTTCCCTTCTGATATCTGCTTGAACTTCCAGATAAAAAAAGGCAAGTGGCAGTAACACGATATGCTCCACAAAGATTAGCATTAATATCTGCCCTCTTTAAACAGCCGCCCCACGCCCTGGAGAAGAACACATGTGAGGTTCACGTACCAACCAGACCATGTGCCCAGTCGAGCAAGTCTACTGTCCAGTTACCGAAAAATAACACCTGTATATCAAACCCAGCTTCACAGTTGTGCAACTCTATAGCTGTGTTTCAACCACAGTCATCTGCAAAGAAGCACGAGCATATACTGAATGTAGAAAGCAAAGTTATAAAAACATATTTTTAATACTCTTTTAAATCTAGCACCACTAAAAAAGACTACTTCATTTTGGTGCCAGAGAGCAGCAAACATGGACATTCTTCGCCCCCTTCAGCTACTGTGTATTATAAAGGGAAGTCCTAGTAAAAACTAAGGCAGCAGCTACTTTAACTATTACTGAAAATGTCACCTGCAATTCTCCATGTGGGGCTGACTTTCCTCACTCCACCTTCAGAGCCAAGACCTGGCCTGTGACCAGGTAGGACCCGACACTACACATGCAGGGAGGTTTTCCACGTTAAGAACCCACATCTATACAGCAGGCACGCCACGCAAGTCTGCCAAAAAATGAATAAAGTTCAGATATCACATTAACACTACATGGAAATTGAGAGATAATTTGAAGAGGAAGATAGTGTTAAAAATAAACAAAAACAAATCTCACAATACAGGCATTACCAGACAGTTATACAGTTGGAATCTCTATCCAAGGCGAAGAAATCCTGATGAATAAGAGTGAGCTGATTTTTTGAAGCCCACTGGGATTCTATGAAATCACTTCCTTCCTCCTCCCCCCTTCCCTCCCACACTCACATGCTCTGCTCATGGTGGACCACCCCATCTCAGTCAGCCTCTGTCTCTCTCTTAGTTGTCACCAACTTCTATGAAATCTCAGAACCCAATCAGCATTCCCACTTCCCTGAAATGTACTTTGGTGGCCCCCTCGGAGGTGGCTGGAGCCTGGAGAAGACCCAAACAGTTCAAGGCTACAGGCAGACAGTCTTCCACGCCACTCCACCTCAAGTGCTGGTGTTTGGTTTTCGTTTTCTGTCAGCCTTATTAAGACGTAAGTTACAAATAATAAAATTTAGTCATTTTAAGCCTACAGTGTGATGAATTTTGCTAACTGTATACACTTGGGTAACCTCCACCAAAATCAAGGTATAGAACACTCTGTCAGTCTAAAAAGTTTCCGTGTGCCCTCCGCTATTGGTCCCCTCCCCAGCCCTCTGACCCCTTACGATCATGGATCTGCTTCCTGCAGTTGTAAACATTCTAGAATTGTACATAAATGGAATCATTCCTTCACTAAGCAGAATGATTGTGAGATGCATCTGAGAACCTTCTAGAATTATACATAAATGGAATCATTCCTTCACTAAGCAGAATGATTCGAGACGCATCCGTGTTGTTGTTTAGCATATCACTACTCCATTCATTGACTGTGAGTTGCATTCCACACTATGGCTGCCACCCACTCACTAGCTGATGGCACCCAGATTATTGTCACTTTTTGACCATTATGAACAATGCTACAGTGAACACCATGCAGATGTGTCTCTAGGCACCTACAGCTACATGTCTCTGAGGCAAATGTCTAAGGCATTTTGAGGACACAGAAAAGAATTTGAGTTTGAGAGTCCAGGAGCCCTGTTTAGTCATCCTCCAGCCTGCCCCACTTCCACCCCATTCCCCGGAGAGTTCAACGCCAAATCCTATATCCCAGCCATCTGTTTGGCTCTGCTACCACATGTCACCTTATTCCAAGAAGAAGCCTCTTCACTACTCTAAAGAAATGATGGGAAGGGACCCCAAAACACTCTTACAGTGGACATTGGTATAGATTGAGACCCCTTCTGGATCAGAGGTAACTACTCAGTGTAGTGGGGAGAGCCTCGAAGCCCCCACCATGTTGGAGAGTGGGGAAGCTGACCTCCCCCCACAGCCTCTGTGCATAAATGGAATCATTCTTTCACTAAGGAATCAAGAGTCCAGGGGATAACCTCTACTTTGCCAAAAGCCCTTGAGAAGAAAGACATCAAGGCCCCAGACACCATCCCAGGGGGACAGCTGCTGCCCAGAGCTGTGGACAGCAAAGAATGAGTGCAGGAAATTAAGATCCACCCTCTCCCCCCTCCCACCCTCATCAGCTGTGGTCCAGTGGGGCTGGGGAGCAGGTAAGAAGCTAGAGCCTTGGAACTAGAACTGCATGGCAGACACAGATTAAGGGACAGCACGGGAAGAGAGGGGAAGTGGACAAAAGAAGGGGAGTCTTTCTTAAACAGATAACAACCCAAGAGGAAAAGCTAAAGAAAACAGGAGACTGCTACTGTCAATAAACTGAGAAAGAGAAAGTAAAGCCCTATGGACAAGGCACAGCTGCATCACTTAAGACACTGAGCAGATTGTTATTCCTGGGGCCGAGGTCCTTGAGCTAAACAGACCGAGGAAGCCCGAGACAGGGAGAGAATGGTGGGCCCAGAGAAGAATATGGAGAGGGGGAAGGTGAGGCTAGGAGTCTGGCTTCTCACCTGGGCATTGCTGCTAACCTGGCCGGTGACCCCTCTGGACCTCAGCCGCCCCACCGTAAATAAGAACATTGGAATAAATTATCTCTAATACCCAATGTCCTATAACTCTTGTGCCATTTTCACAGAGATGGGAGTATGAGGAGGGTAGAGATGGCCCAGAGCAAGGTGAGATGAGATACCCCAGGGGAGAGAAAGTGCTCATTCCATTTCCATCTGGCAAAGCCAGGCTTGAAGCAATACAGATGGGTTCTGCAATGGCAAATAACTCCTGGCTCACTCCTAATGATTCACTGCCAAACTTTATTTCTTCAGCTGTAATAAAAAAAAATTACTTACCTGTAAAATGGGAATAATTTAACAGTATCTGCTTCATAGGGTTGGTATGAAAATGAACAGAGTTTCTATTTATAAAGTATTCACAGAAGAGTGCTCTGAGCTTGTGAACTAAAACACATGCCTCCTGCTGTGTGTCAGCTACACCTCAGTGGAAACAAGGTGATTGCCTTTTCCCAAGCTTCCCAGTTGGGTCAGTAGAAAAGGGAAGAAGGACAGGAAGAAGGAAAAGAAGAGGACAGAGGCAAGCCAGCTGGGAATGAAGATTCTAGCACAGTCCTTGGTACCTGATAGGCGTCTGTAAGTGACAGATGAAAAGTGGATGTCTAGAGACCAAGAGGGGACAGCACAGAGAGGGGAATCTTCACCTCCCTTACAATTTTGGGAGGGATGATCCAATCCACTTGGCCTGGCATACAAATCATTTTATTTGGGGAAATAAAATCTAGTTCTCCTCCAGTGAGAGAGCCTTCTGAAAGAGGCCCCCTGTGCAAACAGCCTCCAACACAGAGGTCCTCTTCCACCTTACCCACCCTACCCACGCCCCCACCCCACCCACGCCCCCACCCCAATCAGAGGCCAAACCCTTCCTGGTGCCTGTGATAAAAGCAAAACTGTTAACTTGCACCAGAGCAACTTCAAAGATGTGTTGACCCTGCTACTTTACATCTCAATGTGGACGCCACATCCCTCTTCTGGTCAGTGTTACTACCTCCTGGGACTGTGCACTACCATCAGCTACCTACTCTTCCTTATGCAAACCGGGGCACAGATCCAGCCCCCTGCCTCATTTCAGCCACCTCACTATAGAGAACTCCCAAGTCCTGCCTCGCTTCCTTCCTTATCACCTGGGGCCCATTGGTACCTCAGCATAGAACCCCCTAAAACAAGCCCTGTTCAGCCAATGGGGGCAGTCAGATGGTCTTCTGAGTTGGAGTGCATCATGGAATGCACTTACACATAATGTCACAACAGACACATGTCTGAGGTCTGACAAGTAAGTTTGCCAGCTCATCCTAGGAAAAAATGCTACCTACTTCATTTCTGAATATCACTGCACATCACTTGGAAGCACTCCCCTTGCCCATCTGGTGACTGTAGTGCCATGCAGCAGTGATGGCAAGGGGAGTGAAGGTGAAGGCTTTCAGGGTGACGGGAGGGAGGAGGATGGAAAGCTATGCATATATGAAAGAAATGGATGGAGGGGAGCCTGAACTCACTCATGGAATCCCAGAACACCAGGACCAGGGAGTCCCTGGAAGCTGATAAAACAAACTATGACCTTTACAATGGAAGGCCAACAAACATTTACAGAATGCCTCACCCAGCAATACAATGCAGGCTGCTGCAAATGGGGAACAGGGCGAGGGTCTGTCCCATTGGTATTAGTGAAGGGGCAAATGGGCCATCCAGAGTGTTAGACCACCTGGACAGTGTTAGTGAAGGGACAAGTGACCACCCTGACAGTCTTAGTGAGGGGCAAGTGACCACCCCCGTGGTGTTAGTGAAGGGACAAGTGGACCATCTGGACAGTGTTAGTGAAAGGGCAAGTGACTGTCCCCATGGTGTGAATGAAGGGACAAGTGACCACCCCAACGGTGTTAGTAAAGGGGCAAGTGACCACCCTGAGAGTCTTAGTGAGGGGGCAAGTGACCACCCTGATGGTGTTAGCGAGGGGGCAAGTGACCACCCTGATGGTGTTAGTGAAGGGGCAAGTGGTCACCCCAACAGTGTTAGTGAAGGGGCAAGTGGCCACCCCAACGGTGTTAGTGAAGGGGCAAGTGGCCACCCCAACGGTGTTAGTGAAGGGGCAAGTGGCCACCCCAACGGTGTTAGCGAGGGGGCAAGTGGCCACCCCAACAGTGTTAGTGAAGGGGCAAGTGGCCAGCCTAACAAGAGTCCAAGGTAGAACTGGAGCTTTCTGAAACCACCTCCCAAGCCTAAACAGAGCACTAGGCTGGCGCAGACGAGAGATCTGTGGTTGTCCTCCAGTAGCTCTGGGCACACAGCTAAAGCAAGCTCAGAACAGATGCTAGCGGGAGGGAGGAAAAAGAGGCGGCTAACATCCACCTCCCACTTTGCCACAGTTGAGCCAGTTGCCCCTTCTGGCAGAGACTAGTGAGTACATCTCTCATCCTGTACAATCCTCTCTCCTCACTGACTTTGCTCTCCCAGCAGCGAGCAGGGGTCTGGACCATTCTGGTCAAACCTTTGACCACACAGGCTTACGTGCCTGCACAGCCCTCTAGGTTCCATAAGGAGCTCCCTGGACAGCCCTCCACAGTGAGCTCTCTCCATGCTCCAAGAGGAGTCCTGGGTTAACCCTTCCTCAAATCTCCCTCACTGCATGCAGCAGCATTTCTGAAAAGCAGTGAGCAAACTGAATTTCTGTAAAGCAGAACCCATTTTCCCATTGACAATCATAAAAGATGAATGAACACAACTTAGCATCTAATTTCTGTCTTCACAATCACTTTGCGACAGGACTGTAAGTTCTCAGATGGCAGGACGCATGCTCTCTGTCGACTCGCACATACCTGTCGACCAACTAGTTCCGATGCTCTTTAACTAGCACCCCCTATGCTAGAGTTGTGAGTCTATTTCAGGGGTCCTCAAACTGCGGCCCGCGGGCCACATGAGGCGGTGTGATTGTATTTGTTCCCGTTTTGTTTTTTTACTTCAAAATAAGATATGTGCAGTGTGCATAGGAATTTGTTCATAGTTTGTTTTTTAACTATAGTCCAGCCCTCCAACAGTCTGAGGGACAGTGAACTGGCCCCCTGTTTAAAAAGTTTGAAAACGCCTGGTCTATTTCCTTGCGGCCTTCCTTGGCTCTACCAAAGTCCTTCCATGGAGTAGTTAATAACTCTGTAAACACTTAACCAGTTAGACAAACATTTTCCCTCAAAAAGGAATACCACTGTATCTTTTTGTAAAGTGGAAAAAAAAATTATATAATGAAGTACCACCTTTAACTTCTCTGTTTGAGAAGTTTGTATTTTCTAGAACATGAGTAACTAGTATTTAAGTACATAGAAGTCATTTTCAAGTCAATCCCTAGAAACTAGCCCTCAACTTAGCACGTCGGGGATATGTCAGAGACTTTGAAGTCTAGATTTAAACTCCAGCTCTTGGGTAGAATTGGAATGCTCTAGGTAGACAAATTCATGACCTCTACCATCAGGAATGAGCACTCACCGGTCACTGCCTCTGTCACTGCCATATCCTATAATGGTGATGATAGTAACTATTATGATGATGGAATAATAATAATAGTTTCCCCTGGCTGGCACTTTGCCACCCTCTGGAGCCCTTTAGGACCAATATCCTTCTCTCCCCTTTCTCTGTGCTCCCACCTCCCTATCAACACATACTTCCCCCAAAGGACTCCATGATCTCTTCCATCCCACTTCTCTCTTTGCTGATGACAGGACAATGATCTAGTCGAGAAATGATTAGAAGGGTCCTGTGCACACTTTCTTGGCAGGACAAAAGTGACCCAGGTGACAGAAGGGGGAGCATGGACCCAACACTTCATACCCTCTGGCCTCCATGAGAACCACAAAGGTCCAGGAATTGCAGGGATTCCTGTGCACAAAACCCAGGAGCCTTATGGAGGTGGGGTCCTGGGG
Organism: Loris lydekkerianus; assembly: GCA_963574355.1. Taxonomy (NCBI): domain Eukaryota; kingdom Metazoa; phylum Chordata; class Mammalia; order Primates; family Lorisidae; genus Loris; species Loris lydekkerianus. The sequence continues at coordinate 1,319 of CAUYPK010168497.1, read as the reverse complement.
AGGGATATTGCTGGGGTGCATCAAAAGTCTCGAAGAAGGGGAGTTGGGGTGGTAGAGAGCTGGGTCAGACTCTAAGCAAGAAAGGCCTCTGGGCAGTTGGGTGTGTGGCTCCTCAAAGGGACACCACAGCCCTGGGCACAGAGGTGGTAAGTGGAGATAGTGCCCACAGTGATAAGCAGCAGGGCCCTGGCAGGAGAGGCCCTGGACATTGCAGCCTGGGCACAGTCTTGGGGACAGCTCACAGCTTGTGTGGCATTGTGCCTCCCTCCAAGTGACCCCTATCAGTGCCGACCAAGCATACAAGGTGCACACCCGGGCTGGGCTGCACAGAGGGGTCCCTGCAAGTTTGTGGGGTGTGCCCTGAGGAGGTGGGGTAAGCCGCAGCCTCCATGTATTGCATCATCCTAGTACCAAGAACACAATGGGCTAACCCCATACTCATCTCCCCTCCTACAAGCAGCCTAGGACATTCACAATCTAGCCACCTCTGGCAGCTGTACTTGTTTTTCAAATTTTAATAGCAAATAGGCTTAGTTTGCTAAACAGAACTGAACAGTAGCAATCCGACCCCTCCGAGTACTCACCAATACTTAAGGTCAGTAAAGAAGGGGAGCAGCAGATGGGGTGAAGTGAGAAGCCAGTGAGGTCAGCTGCAGGTCCAAGGTCATCTAGACCCGCCCCACTGCCAGCCAGACTACTGATTCTGAGAGAAGCCTAGAGACTTGGTTAGGGAAACCTCTTTGATTGATGTACTGATACATATGTAACTTATACATGTATTTGAAGCACCTGTCAACCTTCCTTAAACTCAAATGACCATCTAACTCATCCAGGATCTACATTTTTCCAATAGAATGGGAAGAGGGGGAGCTAAGAGGCAGGGGCGATGTCCACCACACCTTGCCTTCCTCTGACGGGCCATACAAGTGTCTGAAGGGAAGAATGCCACAGCCACTGTCAATTCCTTTTTGCCTTATCTAGGAGATGACCCCATGACATGTCCCCAGTACTTAGGTTTCCAGGGCTACCATTCCCTTCTCTAGTCCTCTAGTCCTAAGCTGAAGAGGGGGAGCACAGTGTCTGGCCACAAGGTCTGGGAAAACCAGGAGAGCACAGCCACATGCAGGGCAAGCAGACACTGTCCTTCACTGGGCCACTAGGGGCCAGCCATACCTCTTTCCTGGCCACACCCTTCTGCCCACAGTGCTTGGAGGTCCAGAGGACTTAATTCTTCAGAAGCGGCGGGGGGGGGGGGGGGGGGGGGGGGGGGGGGGGGGGGGGGGGGGGGGGGGGGGGGGGGGGGGGGGGGGGGGGGGGGG
>CAUYPK010168495.1:0-23128 GCA_963574355.1 Loris lydekkerianus | reverse complement strand
GATATTTTTGTTAAGGTGTGATTTTTGGTCTTCTGGGTATATGCCCAGCAGGGGAATTGCCGGATCGAATGGCAGATCTATTTTCAGATCTCTAAGTGTTCTCCATATATCTTTCCAACAGGAATATATTAATTTGCATTCCCACCAGCAGTGCAGAAGTGTTCCCTTCTCTCCACATCCACGCCAACATCTCTGGTCTTGAGATTTTGTGATATAGGATAGTCTCACTGGAGTTAAATTATATCTCAAAGTAGTTTTGATTTGCATTTCTCTGGGATTGTTTTCTCATATTGATTAGTTTGAGTTCTCTGTAGACACAGGTTATCAGCTCTTTGTCAAATTTGTAGCATGCAGGTATCTTCTCCCATTCTGAAGCAGCTGTCTGTCTGTTTTAGTTGTTGTACCCTTAGCTGTGCAGAAGCTTTTTAGCTTGATCATGTCCCATTTATTTATTTTTGGTATTGCTGTGATTGCCAAGGGGGTCTTCTTCATAAAATCTTTTCCCAGATCAATGTTAAGAGTTTTTCCCACACTTGCTTCAGAATTTTTATCCTTTCATGTCTTAAATTTAAATCTTTTATCTCGCAAGACTCAATTTTTGTTAGGTGGTGAGTGAAGCAGGTCCACCCTCAGACTTTTACATGCGGCTGACCAGTTCTCCCAGCACCATTTATTAGATCAGGATTCTTTCCCCCAGTATATGCTTTTGTTTGGTTTATCTAAGATCAGATGGTGATACGTAGCTGGGTCCATCTCTAGGTTCTCTAATCTATTCTGTAGATTTATGTCTTTATTTTTTTTGCCAGTACCTTGCTGTTTTGATCACTATAGACTTGTAGTACCTGAAATCTGGTGATGTGATGCCTCCAGATTTGTTTTTGTTTAAAATTGTGTTGCCTATTTGGTTTTTTGTTTTTCTTTGGTTCCACATGAAATAAAGTACTATTTTTTCAAGTTCTTTAAAGTATGACATTGGTGCTTTGATGAGGATTGCATTCTGTGGATCATCAGAGAAATGTAAATCAAAACCACTCTGAGATATCAACCAATTTCACTAAAGAACAGCCCACATCTCAGAATCCCAAAGCTGCAGATGCTGTTGTGGATGTGGAGAGAAGGGAACACTTTTGCACTGCTGGTGGGATTGCAAACTAATACAGCCTGTAGGGGAAAAGTTATGGAGAATCCTTAAAGACTAAAAGTAAACCTTTAATTTTATCCCCCAATCCCATTACTAGGCATCTACCCAGAAGAAAAAAAAAAATCATTTTACCATAAGGAAATTTGTACTAGCATGTCCATAGCAGCTCAATTCACAATTGCTAAGATGTGAAATCAACCCAGGTTCCCCTCAGCACATGAATGGAGTAATATACTATGGTATGTGTATACCAGCGGTTCTCAACCTTCCTATTGCCGCAACCCTTTAATACAGTTCCTCATGTTGTAGTAACCCCCATAAAATTATTTTCATTGTCACTTCATCACTGTAATTTTTGCTACTGTTCTTAATTGTAATGTAAATATCTGAAGTTAGGCAACCCCTGTGAAAGGGTCATTTGACCCCGAAAGGGGTCATGACCCACAGGTTGAGAACCGCTGGTGTATACCATGGAACACTATTCAGCCATAAAAAATGGAGACTTTACATCTTTTGTATTTACCTGGATGGAGTTGAAGAAGATTCCTTTTAGTAAAGTATCATGAGAATGGAAAAATGTGCACTCAATACTAATAGAAAATCAATAGATAAACAGTTACATGACTACACAAGAGAAAACAAATTCCAGTGGCAGGAGGGGGAAGACAGAGAGAAGAAAGGGAAGGAGGAGACTGGTGATCTCTTACTTAATGGCCACCCTGTAAGGGTGCATAGCACACCCGTTCAATTATAACTTGAACTTTACCTAACAAATGCAAACAATGTACTCTATCATTTGTACCCTCATATTGATCTGAAATAAATTGACAAAACAAAATAAAACAAAAAATTGTTGCTTCATTGTCTTTTCAAATAAAATTCTAAAACAATTGCCTAGCTGAGTGCTGTGTGTTATGAATACTTAACCTGCTAACTAAAATGTTACTCTATACAGTGGAATTACTTTTGAAAAAAGGATGATAATAAAGCTAAAAGTTGCTATATTGTTTTAAACAAGCATCTGTCTAATGAAATCTCAACAAACAGCAAGCTCAAGTAATACATAAAGTTGTGGGAAACTAACATGAGCTACATATTCTTGAGAAGAAAAGACTGTTTTTTGCAAACATGAATTACGTATTATGCAAAAAAGTTCATGACTGCTCTAAAATTAGAATGTTCATTTTAAGTACTCCAAAGGGCCAAGTGCTGAAATTTGAACAGCGAAATGAACAATATGGGAACCAAAACATTAACATTCAGCAATCTCTTGAGTAAAGTTGTAAAAAATAGTATTAGTCACTTTTACTATGCTGTTAAACTTTAGATATTGGAATAGAGAGGAAAAAGGAATTTGGAACGGAATATAATAAAACGCCCAAATTCTTGGAATTTGATTCAAACCAAAAGGAAATGATCTCTGAAATTGAGCACAGATTTAAAAATAATAATTATTCCAGTTGTGAAACCAGATTAGTCACATCTCTGTTTTAATGACTCAGAAGATAATTCTGTAAAGTCTGGTGTTAAAAATAAGAGGGTGATATGTAAAAATAACTTAAAAATTAAAGAAAAAAGGTGAGGATAGACTAACATTTTAAAACTAAGGGCTTTTTAGATGTCCGGAACTATCTCCAAAAGATGTGACTTGTTTATTTATGGATAACACTTCATCTTAGACAACTAGCACATACTCTGTCTTCTGCTTTTTGAGAAAACAACTTTCTAAAATGTGACTTATTATTATTTTAGTGGTCCCAAATTGAAGATAGCCAAAACATTTAATAATAAGAAAATTGTTAAATTATGAAACATTCACAAAATGGAATATTATGCAGCCATCTAAAAGCAGTTTTAGGTGGTGCCTGTGGCTCAAAGGAGTAAGGCACTGGCCCCATATGCCAAAGGTGGTGAGTTCAAACCCAGCCCCAGCCAAAAACTGCAAAAAAAAAGCAGTTTTCAAAGAAATTTTAATGACTTGAAAAATGCTCACTACTTATAATTTAAAATTTAGAATGTAAAAATGATATTCAATATGCTCTCAATTAGATTATCCACACGCATAGAAAAATACAAAAGAAATATATATAGTGAGTAGTGATTTTGTCTGTAACTCATAATTTTTCTTCAAACTTTCATTTTAGATTTTTCTTACAGTGAATATTTATAACCTTTGTAAATAATTAGAAACAACTTTTTTTTAAGGTACTAAGCTTTTAATGCCACTTAATAAAAATACAAGAGCACAAATCCACTTTTATTTACTTCTCATCAGTTTAAATCCTTGAGGGCTACAGCATCCCATGGATTTTGTGTTAATGGCCTTAGCAGGAAGGTTGCTTCGGAACTTGGCACCAACCGTGTGGCGGTGTCCGTGGAGCCAGTAACCTTTCCCCAGGTGACTCTGGTTTGGGTTAGTCACCTTCCCCCAGGTGACTCTGGTTTTGTTCAGTTGGACGCCAGGGGTCACTGTGCTGCTCTTTGCTTCCTTGTAGACATAAGCACATCTCTTGCCCACATAGAATTGTTTCATTTTAGGCATAAACACCTTCAGTTTTAGAAAGAGCTGTGCTCTCTTTGGTTTCGGAGACCCCATTTATAGCCAGCAGAAATGGCCTTGTACCACAGCCTTACCTTTTAAAAGCCTGTTCCCAACACACCCCAATTATTTGCTCCCAACATTCAGCAGCCCGGACTTCACTCTCCTCCCAGAAACTGATTTTAAAAGCTTATTGATTTCAAAGATTACCGCGATTTACAGTGCTGAAAAGAATCATTATTAACAGCCTATGATAAAAACTAGGTTTTTGTTTTTATTTTTTGAAATGTAAGGGGAAGAAAAAGAACAAAGAATGCAAAATAGCTAGCTTGCCCTGAAACCCAGGTCAGATGATTCAGGTCATCTCCTAAGTGCAGCCGTCACTGTCTTAGAAGAACACCTTCCATCCACCGTGATACATTGCATGACATTTTTAGAAATATGTATGATTTCTTTTATCACTAATACAAGAGATCTATCTGCATAATGTAATTTCCATTGGCTGTATGAATGAGGTCCTGAAGGAAAAATTTTACTTCATTAAAAAAAGTCGGTAGCTTCAACCTGGCAGGTCCCTGACAATAGGGGTCTTGGTGGAGTTCCTAGTACCCAAATGTAGAAATAATGAGCACCACAAAGGAATTGTTCATTGATAAAATCAAATTGATAAAAAGTGTAGGTATACTATAAACACCTGGGGTCTCCTTGAGTGGAATAAACTTGGAAGAACGTTGAGAGATTATTCAGAAGAGTTAGCTGGTCCAGAATATAATGAGTAGTTTGTGGTAATCCATTCTTCTTCAGTTGAATGAAGCTATGGTCAGTTAAGGGAGAAAATCTGTAGTGATCATGAAAAGAAAATAAAGCATTATTTTGCTGTTAATAGAATATTTATGGATCAAGTCAGGCATTTGCTTGTGTTTTGAATCCCTACAAAAAAATTTCAAAAACTAACTTGCTTCTTGAATCCTTTCAGTCAACAAATAGTGTGTTTCCCCACTGGCTGCACATCAGAATCATTTCAAAAGTTCAGAGACTTGGATTCTGTGCCAGGAAAATTGGATTCAGTATGTTTTTCAGTAGGGTCAGGGTGACTGTATTTAAATGAAACCAAACCAAACCAAACCAAACCAAACCGAACCAAACCAAACCAAACCAAGGTGTGCCAGTCACTCAGAGTACAAAGACATAAGGTATCAGGCAGGTCCTCATACTGCTCACTCTCTGAAAAACTGGCTCACAGTCTGTTCTTTAAAATTGGTAACATACTCATTTTTTGAATGGAAAAGACCTTTTGCTGTCATGAGCTCTCCTTCCCCATGCTGACAGTTTTGAGGTCTATTGTCTGAGGTTCTGCCATGCCAGGAATACCCATATAAGGGCAGAAAACAGGCCAATTGATTGATTCAATTATGTCAGTGTCAATTATGAAAATCTGAAAATGGGGACAAGAGGTTTTTGAGTTTCTGTTCATTGGAGTGCTGAGTGATGTCCACCAGATCTGCAGGAATTATCTGATTCTATTGGACTGTTCATATTTGAATCTCTTTCTAGGCCATTTTATACCTTTGTAGAGGTAGATGTTAATTTGTAGACAACAGACAATGCAAAAATATATTTTCCATAAAAGTTTTAATAAATTTAGCACAGCAGAAATAAAATGAATTTCTCTCCATAGCAAAGAGAATCCCCCTAAATTATATTTTATTGACACTACTGAAAAACATACTGAATCCAATTCTCCTGGCACAGAATCCAAGTCTCATACAGGATATTAGCCAGTTTTTCATATATTGCCAAAGTCATTTCGGCACAGAGCTTATGTGGCTGTCCATGTGTAAGGCTATCCTTCAGATCCTCCTGCGAGCCAGTTTGAACATCTTACTGATCTTCTCATTCATTAATCAGCTCCAGAAAGTTTTTGACTTATACTGGTATGCTAGTTGTGATTTTGTAATTTAACAAATGGTGCTTTAGTGCCTAAAACCCCTTGTGTGACTTGGATTAGCCTTTGGAATGGATGTTTCAACAGGGATATTTCTGTGCCTGGTGCGGTTGTAAGTAGAGGCTGTTTCTAACTCATCACTGCGTTATTGAACCTGCAGACAGAGTATATCTGCCTTGCTTCTGTCAGAAGTTGGACAGTATGTTGACATGTCTTTCTCTATCACTTCACTTTAAAGAGAAAAAAATTGTAAATCATCTATACCCTAGCTTTTATTGAAAAATCTATTTTTCAGATTTCTGTATACAAATCAAGTATCTTGCAGCTTTTGATTATATCATACTCATTCTTGTGTCTTTGCTAAACTAGAGTCAGAAACTCCAGTGCATTCACTCGGAGATACATTCCTTGCTACCATGGCAACAGGCAAAACATGTCAATGTTATGTATAATTCCTATGTATTTCTTTGACTTATTGTGTGGAGATAGGACTTTGTTCTTGAAACAATTCAAAGATATCCTTTCTTGCTTTGCAGACTGATAAACTTCCTCATCCCAAGTAACAGAACAAGAGGCTGCATCTACATGCACTCCGTACTTACTTAAGAAGACCCCTGCTGTGAATTAGCTTATAAAGTTTATAAGCATTTTCTAATTTTCTAATAGTCCAATAGGTCCATTTTGTTTAAAAAAATAAAAAAGAAAATTGATAGATACACTTTGGGAATATATCAGAGAAAAGAAACATTTACCAAAGAGTAATATTGTCTGAGACAACCTATTCATTACGTTTTAAAGTACTGTAATTGAATTTTTAAATAGTGCAAATATAGAGAAAAGAATACTACATGGGACTTAATATTAAAACGGTTGTTTTTTACCCTATGAACTAGCTTTTCAAGTAATTATAATTACCAGAAGTGCCTTTCATTTTTCTAAGTTCACACATTAAGAAAAAAAAAATTTTTGAGACACAGTCCTACCCTATGCCCAGAGCAGAGTGCAGTGGAACCATAGTTCACTGCAACCTGACACTTGGGCTGTGGGCATCTGGCTGCCTCAGCCTCTTCCAAAGCTGCTGGGATTACAGGTGTTTGACTGGGTTTTTCATTTTTTTGATGGGCCTGGATCTCACTCTCACTCTGACTAGTCTCAAACTCCTGAGCTCAAACAATCCTCCTGCCTCAGCCTCCCACAGTGCTGGGATTACAGGTGTGAGCCACCATTCCCAGCACATTAAGAAAATTTTGAATAGAAAAGTCGTATATTCTCATGTCACTTATGATTAAAAACACAAATGGCACTGTGAGACATGCCCATTGTCAAACACAAATTCTTAAAAGAGTGAAGGTGGGATTTGGAGAGTAGTAATTGTTATAGGCTCAACTCTGTCTTTCTCTACATCCCTGTGATGAAGTCTTCCTCCCCCTCCCCAGCATCTCAGAATGTGACTGTACTTGGACATACAGCTTGTAAAAAGGTGATTGATTTAAAATGACATCATTGGGGTGGGTTGTAATCCTATATGAGTGGTGTCCTTTTAAGACCAGGAGATCAGGATGCAGGTACTCACAGGTCAGGGCTATACACATCTATACAGAAAAGACCACAGAAGGACTCAGTGAGAGGACAACCATCTGCAAGTCAGAGGCCTCAGAAGAGGCCAAGCCTGTTAACATTTTGACCTCAAACTTCCAGCCTCCAGTCTGTCAGACTGTCTTGTTTCAGCTAGGTCTTAAGTTTTTCTTCATCGAGTTCATGATAGACTGTGACAAATGCACATTAAAGTCTATAAGTAGATGAATTTGTATTTGCCACTTAAAATTTATTTTGCTCCCTTGTTTGGTCAAAGTCAATTTTTGTTTGTAGGAAGACCCTGATTTATACTGTCATGCATCTCTTATTAGCTTGAAAATGGCCTATTATATATTCTTTAGTTCTAACAATAGTTCATAATGAGAAAAACAAATTACTTTCAGGATCATGAAAAAAAAAAAGGAGAAATAAAAGGAGCTTTGTGTCAGGGATGCTCTTGACCCAAGTTGGCTCGCAATGACAAGTACTCATCCTATTTTTAGGATTCATTTTGTTACTGTTGTAACATGTGCAGCCACTGCATTAATCTTCCTTTTTTGCTTCTGTCACGGCCAACATAGGCGCAAGCCAGCTGGCCATGCTTAACTTTTCCTAAGAAATCTTCTATTGTTGGGCCTCAAATGTCTGGTCTCTAGGTGAACTCAGAGATAAATGAGGTACAGATCACAGTGAGCAATTGTTGTTGCATCCAGAGTGAGCTTGTTCTCATCCTAACAATCTGCCCTGCAGGCTCAGTCTCGGTGCTCTCTTGCTCGGGACCACAAACAGAAGGATATCCCTCTGTGGCCTATAGACTGGCATGGTCGCCTGTTCTCCCTTCTTCCCAGAAAGTGGTGGCCTATGCAGAAGAAAAATTCTAAGCCCAGTTTACAGAGGGTAGACATTGCCCTGCGAAGTGACTGCATTAGGGTCTCTGACTCTTATGGTATGGTCTCTTGAGTGTTTGATTGTCTTGTCACTAGTGAAATAATAAACTTTTTGCTTCTAGTTTCATAGAATGAAGTTGGTGAATAGGATACACTGAAAGGGTAAATAGAAGGAGGAAGAAGAACTGATCTGAAACAGAACTGATCTGAAACAGAGCTCCCTTTCATCGAAAATACTCAAGTCTGTCCAGGAGTGCCTCCTGCGACCGGGCTGGGGAGCGTGAGAGGCCCAGGGGAAGGCTGGGTTGGACTGTACATGGCGAAAGAAAGGGATGTAAGAATAAGGCTCAAGTAACCAAAAGGACAAGAGATGGGCATAACAAGTAGGAAGCTCCAGACATTTACGGGTGTAAAATGTCTCAGAGGAGAGACTGAATCAGCCAAGGATTGAGGACAACGACCAGGATTTGGTCAGAAGACGCAGAGCCATGGGAGGAGACATAGAGGCCTCAGGGAAACAGGGATGTGGATGAGCAGGAGGCTGGATGATTTCTGACAGTTCCTGTAGTCCTTTCCTCTCCGAGATGATAAGAATTTTTAAATCCAGAGTGGACTCTGCACAAGGCTAGGAAGAACAGCTGGGTGCAGATGGGAGGAGGCTGTTTCTGGGAAAGTGGTTGAGCAGAGCATGGTCATGGACATAGTATTAGTGGCTGGAATTAGGAGGCTTCTACCCTGGGAAAGTGAGATCTTCCCCTCAATTCCATTTTGTCATGGACTCAGAGCATAAATTGATGGGATTCAAGAAGCCATAGGTGGGATTTAAATTAATAACAAGCTCAACTGAATAGTACTTATTCTATGTACAATTCAAAGACTTCTACCCAAATCAGCATCCTCCCCACTGGAAGTAACTACACATTGTTCTTGCTACCTTAATTTGAGAGTCATATGATTATTCTTTCAAAGAGTATCCTATACCAATTTATAACCCCCATCCAGATATCTCTAATTAACTTAATAGCAAGTGCAATTTTTTTTACAAAGTTAATTTTTTGTTGTATTTGGGAGTTGTCATGAAATCAAACAATAAAACCTTATCATTACTCTAAAAAATTGGAAATCGCTGCTCTACATAATGTAGTTACTGAAGATTCATTATTTAATTCATATATTCATATTAAAAAGATGACATAGAATACCATAGTTTTCCTACTGCTAAGAAATAGTTATTTATCAACTAGTGTTAATTTGTTGTTTAATGAGTACAAGTGATAGCCTCTAGCTTGATGAGGGTGATAACAGTGACATATTTGGCTGAAGTATGGAGCAGTATTAACTAAACTAACATCATTCTCATGTCTATAGGTATGGCTTTTTTTCCTACAAAGGATATAACGTTTAGTGTTGATCCAAAGTTTGAAGTGCTTGTAATTAGATTTAGTGGAATTCAGTAAGGCCAACGGGAAAGAAAATCTTTATCTTGAAAGTTTTTCCCAGATTACTACATATAATTTTGCTCTTCAAAGATCTCTTTCAATTAGTTTCTAAAATAGTTTAACATTATAGAACAGTAAAATTTCCCTAATGTAGTGCTGAAGAAAACTGATGTGTTAATAAAAAACTTTTCCAAAATTCCTAATATAATTTTCCCTCATTTAATCAAAGGCATCAGTTTCATGTTACTTTTTAAAATTCTCCTATTTCTTCCTATATTCAGGAAAATGTGAAAGTTAAATGATGAACTGTCAATCAATTTTCCTCTTCGTCTTTGCCTTCACTAGCATACCTTTTCCTGTTTGGTTATAATTTCCATTGTGGGGGGGAGAATAAGGATGGATCGGGAGTTAGGGATATGATTCATGAACAAATTTTCTATAAAAAAATGGGATAAAGGAGGGTAATTTAACTAAAATACTTCAGTAAAGGAAAAAAGATAGATGAAGCCAATATTATTAATTTATTAAATTGAGGGCATACAAATATAGATGTTCATTTAAAAAAATATCTGCTTTTATGTATGTCTGAAAATTTTCCAAATAAGAAACAAAAACAAAACTAGAGCAGGGTATCTAAAGAGTGCATGTGGGAATAAAGGGAAGGGTCATATCTTGACCCTTCTAGTATCATTACTAGTAATAATGATTTTATAAGCTTAAAACCAATATTCAATTATTAGTTGTGTCTATTATTTCTCTATAATTTTCCTAAGAATCCTACATTGTTCTCATTTGCACCACCAGGCCACAGGGAAGGAGACCCATAGTGTGTCCGGACTGGCTCCCTGGCATGGATCCACTCTGTAGTTTTGGATACATCACCTAACCCTTCTAATTTTCAGTTTTTCCATCTTGCAAATTTTGGGGTTTTTTTTAGAGTCTCATTTTGTCACCCCTGATAGAGTACCATAGTGTCATAGCTCACAGCAACCTCAGCCTTTTGGGCTGGAGCGATTCTCTTGCCTCAGACTTCCAAGTAGCTGGGACCACAGACATCTGCCACAACGCCCAGCTATTTTTAGAGATGGGGTGTCACTCTGGCTCAGGCCAGTCTTGAACCTGTGAGTTCAGGCAATCCACCAGCCTTGGCCTCCCAAAGTTCTGGGATTATAGGTGTGAGCTACCGCACCCAGCCTTTACCTTGCAAATTGAAGGGAAAAAAAACACCTTACCTTGAGGATCAAATAGACTGATTCACATGGGAGAGCTTCAAATAAAAGCAGGAATTATTAATCTAAACATAATTACCTACCTGTCCTTGTACAAATAATGTTTTAAAGAAGCAAATTGAAAAATTGTAATAAATCTAAAGGAGAGTGACTAAGAGGATGACCCTCTAGAAAGTATGTCACATGAAAATGGCTAAAAATGCTGGTGAGATTGAGCCTAGATGAGGGAAGAATTGTGAAAGGGTTGGGGAAGCTGGAGCCTGCTATTTGATTTTAAATATTTCAAGAGTTGTAGAAATAGAATCAGTGTAGTTCTGGGAGAAAGAATTGTGACCAACTTATAGGAAAATAGAGGAAGATTTGGGTTCGGAATTTGGAAGAACTCCTTAATGTGAATTTTCTCCAGATAGAATTTAAATGTCCTATCAAATAACATGATTTCTGTAGTTGAAGTTTCTAGTTGAAGCTGGTGACCCACTACAGAGCTGTGCTGAGGTGTTTCTTTGAGCTGGAGGTCAGATCGGGCTGATCTCTGAGACACATTCCAGATGTCTGTGGCTTCATGGATCCCTGCGGCTTCATATCTTTCTACTTTTCATTTTATCCAGGACATTACTCTCGCTCAACATTCCTTTCTTCTCCCTCTGGTCCCCTAATTTCTCTCTACTTGAATAGTCAACTTCCCTATGCTTTCAACATTTTAGTCAATTCAGTGGTATTTATTAGGTTTTGCTATCACATTTCCTCTCGCAGCCCTCCTTCCTTCCTTCGGCACCTATTGTACTTGTTTCTTCACATGTTGTTAAACATGTAATTGCAGAAAGGAAAGATAATTTATAGTAAATAACTACTGAGAATTTTTTTTTTTTTTTTTTTTTTTTTTTGGGTCCCTGGAGATATAGCACTGAAGCCAAGGAAAGATACTTGTTCTCATGGTGTTTATTATAGTCTAGTGGAAGTGTGTGATGAGGGACTACAAGGCAGGGCTGAGACAGGCAGGAGCTTGTGAAATAGGTGCAGGTATTGAAATAAACAACATGTAGACACTGACTAGGCTACTTAGGCTGGGAGCTGGGGGATGCAGGGCTTTGCAGGGTGAGTGCAGGTATTCAAATCTAACTAAAGGGTGTTGACAACTACAGACAAGAAATGGCTTCAATTGGCTTGTCAGTTTTCTAGGTCGCCTTACATGAACTTTGGCTAATTACAATATCATTGTAAAGCATTGTGGCTTTAAAATTTCTCTGCTCTTTAAATCACCAAGACAGTTCTGAAAAATGACTATACAATGAAGTATAAAAATGGGAGAGAAGAGGACCCAGTACTAGGAATCTCTACTCCAATTCTTAGTAAAAGCCACCCCCCTTAGCCTGGAATATTCTTCCCCTCAATTAACAAGGCTTCAAGCGATAAAACCGATAAAACCGCATCTTCCCAGCAGCTGCCCTATTCCAGCCTGGCTGCTCCTCTCTCTTGAGAGTGTCCTTTCACCTTCACTTTCAATAAAAGCTGCTTTCTAGGCTCCAATGGTGTGTTAGGAGTTCTTTACTCTGACAATGACCAAGAACCTGAAAATATGTCTATTCAGAGCCCGGTTAACAGAAGGTGACAGAAACAAACAAGTAATAATATGTGTTATATACCCCTAAGTGCTACAAAGATAAATATATGAGAGTAAGAGGAATAGAGTTCAGCAGAGGAGCTGTTACTCTTTTGTACAGGAGAGTCAGGAAGCCCTTTTTGACTACATGGTATTTGAGCAGAGATCTGAAGGAGGTAAGAGAAGAAACCGTGGATATCGGGGAAGGACCATTCCATATGTTGAGAACAGTGAGGACAAAGTCTTAGAGTGAGAGCATATTTAACTATTTTTCAAGCACCTCCTATGGGACAGGCCTAGTGTTCAATCCTGGGAGAGAAGTGTCTAAGTGAGGTCCCTGCCTTTGTGACCATGTGTCTGGTGTCTTCTCAGTTCTGTGATTTTGGAAGCATACGGGAAGTGGAACAGCAAGAACAATACCTTCTGAGAGTCTTCCTCAGTCACTACCATGAAGAATATAAACATACATGATGAGACCTTGGCCTTAAAGAATTTATACCCATTTATAGCAGGAGACAAGGGAAGACATACAGAAATTAAAAATGAAAAATGGTAAAGCAACAGCAGTGATGTCAAATGGAGAAAGCTTATCTTTCCTGGAACAAGTTAGTCTCAGAAAGACTGCTGCTAAGTTAATCAGCTGCTAGTTCAAAATGCCTGTGAGTGGTCACTATCATCACCTGCCAGCAGCAGGCGGCATCAGCATCCTTTTCTTCTGGAATATTGTTTTATCTGTCTCTGAAATCCTGTTAATGAAATGTTTGTAAATAAAGAAGCTTCGGTGTCCTGCAGCACTCAGTGGCGGATGATTTGGACACTAAGTGTAAAAAGCTAATGTGGGTGGTGCTGGTAACTCAATGGGTAGGATGCTGGCACCAAGGCTGGTGGGTTCGAACCCGGCCTGGGCCAGCTAAAAACAACAAAGACAACTGCAACAACAACAACAACAACAACAAAAAATAGCCGGGCACCGTGGCGGGCGACTGTGGTCCCGGCTACTTGGGAGGCTGAGGCAAGAGAGTTTGAGGCTTAAGCCCAAGAGTTTGAGGTTGCTGTGAGCTGTGACAGCACAGCACTCTACCAAGTCTTGAGACTTGAGACTGTCTCAAAAAAAAAAAAAAAAAAAAAACTAGTGTAATTTGAGAAGTAGGAATAATAATAATACTAATTATTAACATTTACTATGTGCTAGGTACTGTTCTAAACATTATCCATTTTTTAACTCATTTTACTCTTGAAAATCTATGATATTACCATTTCTATCCGTATTTTATAGATGTGGGGGTAAATAACTTTCCCGAGATGTTTTAACTGGTGAGTAAGGGAGCTAGAATTCAAAGCAAAATAGTCTATAGTCCACACGGATCATGTTCCAAATGATTACATTCATAGAGTTTATTAAAGTTTTTTAAGAGATTTTTATTTCTGTCCAATGAATAGGTCTGAACTTGATTCTGAAGGCTCTGACTATGTGAGCAGGGCTTTGAGGGGTGGGCAAAACAAAGACAGGAGGCAAAGATCTCACTACCCATTGCCCACCTGGCAGGCTCTGTCCGAGCCGCTATAAAAGTCCCCAAGGTATATGAGTATAGACGTTTCCCCATAGAACCACAGTTCTTGTCTCTCTCAACACAGACATGTTTAGGTCTGATTAGTATGATTTCCTTGCCCGAGAAAGTTATATTCATTATTCTGTTATGTTCTGAAGAAATTCCTATTCTTCAGGCCTAGACTATCCCCAAAGTTCTATTGGCTAAGTCTTTAGTGGTACAGGAGGCCCTCAAACAGCTCAGGTAAAGGATGTGACTTCCAGAAATGAGGCAGACCTTAGGAAAAGAGAGGTTCTGCCACTTAATAGCTACCTGTGAGGCCTTGGGCAAGTATTCCATCTCTTTGTAACAGTTTCCTCAGCCATAAATGAGAATAATTTATTCTTATTTTATCTATTATTTGAAAAGTATCTATCTCATAGTGTTCTGATGAACGTGACTTAATCTTTTAAAGCAGTTGCAATAGTTCATCATACATAGTAAGCACCAAATTAAAAAATAAATTTAAAAATACTATTTACTATATTCATAGTTCCAAAAGCCATGCATTTTCTTTTAGCCAAAATATCTAGATAGAATCACGTAACTAAATGTGTGCACGGTAGCACTTTCACAGACCTTGTATCATTTGATCTTTACAAGACACTTTACAAGTTAAGGATATATTATTCTTCATTTTTTTTTTAAATGAGAAACGAAGGTTCTTGGTGATTGGGTAAGCTGCCCCTGATCATTCATTTAAGGTGGGTTAAAGGTAAGCTAAAGTTATGGCTTGAACATGTCTCTAGATTCTTTCTCCAGAGTTCTTTTTCCGTCATTCTATAGTATTTATTTTCAGGAGTTCTATTTATTTATGGTGCAGTGTCCATCCACCACCATGTGACTTGAGGTCTGATTGAGACTGTGCCTGAACTTGTCTGTTACTTAGAAGATGGTGTGTTTCAGCAAACTCAGATTCTTTTTTTTTATTTCATCTTTCTGTATATTTCTTATTTCTTGGTTTCCACTCAAATGCTATATTTTAAGCTGTGTATGGTCACTTAAAGAACAAGTTAAAAGCAAACAAAAAGAACACATTCCTGGGAAAACAAGTTTACTGTTTTCCTGATCAATGAGACAATGCCACCTAGTGGACTTCTTTTGGATAGCAGAGATAAGACATAAAAATAAGAGGCGGCTTCAAGCTATGAATGGACATTCTGAAAGGGAAGGTGTAAGACGTGGGTCTGTGTACCACCTCTGGCTTTTGGTGCACTTTTAACAGCTCATCAGTAAAATATTACACTGGAAGGTCAGGTACATGAAAACAGGTTTTTTTTTTCTGTTTACGACTTATGCTCAGAACCTATCACCGTAATAGGACCTCAGTAAATGAATTAATCAATGTCTTAGTTTTAAAATGAAAAATGTTATTCATATTTTTTTCTTTTGCCACAGAATTTTCTATAGTTCATATATGAAAACCAGATATATCAGAGCTTTTTTTTATATTTTATAGTTTTACCCTAATTCCTATTATAAAGTTAGTATGCTAACATTTTGTGCAAATTAAAGCAAATGTTTTATTTTAAAATTTTAGTGGTCTGTGGCAATATTTTCATGACTATTTTATTAAATTTCCTTGCCTCTTAGAAATGAGAGAGCTAATAGACTTATTAGTAAAATACAAGTTAGAAGAAACCATAAATTTTGAAATAGCAGGGAACTATCCTTTTCTTTAAAATCTAAGTTTTATTTTTAAAGCAGATATTCATTTAAATGATTCAAAATTCAAAAATAACAAAGAAGCATACAGTGAAAATTCTCCCTCCCTACCTCTGGCCTCCAGCTACCCAGATTCCTTCCTGAAAGCTACTGATGCAATCTTCTGAATAACAAAATTCGATGGAAAACTTAGAGTTGTCTTAATTGTTATAATGTATTTTTAATTATTAACAAAAATGACAGTCTTTTCCAAATGAAAAATTATTTTTGATATTCCTTCGATTATATTCAAATGGCAGTTCTTATTTTAGCTCTATCCATTTCTTTTTTTTTTTTAATTATGTTTGCCTCTAAACATGATGGTGTAAAGTTTATATTATTTGTGACTTCTGTTCATTTCTTTTTACAATTTTTTCCTTATAGATTATGCTGTAAAATTTATATTTTTAATTTTTTTGCCATCTCTGTCAATTTCTTAAGTTAGTTATATGATAAATTTACATTCCCGGGATATTGGCTGACAGGCCACAACACTGTCACCAAGTCATCTCATGAGTCTGGTGCCTGAGTGTCCAGTGACCAACTACAATGACAGCATAAGACAAGAGAAACCCAACTGTAGGCATTTTACTTTCTTTCTTATCAAATGTTTATTTGCCAGTTACTCAGACCAGTTTTTGCCTAATTTCTTTATTTTGCTATTAGGAAAATGGTAAAAAGAAGCAAGATGTATATTAATTGCTTAAGTCATTCCTAAATACTCTGATGAATCTAAAACTATGCGAGGGACTGTACATATCACCTAATTACTTAGAACATGTGTGGGACAAACTCTACCTAGGGACATGCAATAAAAGGAGCTAGGGACATTAAAAAATGTTTGAACACACACAAGGATGGTCCAATTACTAAAAAATATTACTGACACAAGATGACTTTCGCTACTGTGTTTGGTTATAATGAGAAGTGACATTTTTAGCATTGGTAAGAGCCTTCCGAGTGCCAGAGGCATTGTTCAGAAAACTAGAATATCTGTGCTTTTGAATAACTACTGTAGGACTTTATTTAGCAAAAAGCCCCTAAACCCTAACTAAAATGCCAGCTTAGTATTTACATTTCACATAAAAGAACCCAAAACGAAGGGAATCTATTGCAAATCTTTGTACATTTTTTTTTTTTTTTTTTTTTTGCCTGGAAAAGCCACATATTTAGTTCAGCTTAAAGCACATTGATTTGTCTCCGAGGCATCTATTCTGTCTTGGTGAAAGCATAGCCAAATGAGGATTCTCATGTCACAAAGTATGATTTATGTATGTTCTGGAGCGTAGCCACTAGTGCTCACTTTTCCATTAAAAACTAAGATCAGTGGGAGAAAGGGACAGATACTCTCAACTCTGTCATGCTGGTGTTGATGGGATTTTGGCATTTTTAACAGTCGGAAAAACATACAGAAAAATAGTCTGAATTTAGGTACTTAGGCATAGAAGCTAGTTAAGTATATTTTTAAGATGTTTATGGTCCTCATTTATACCATATGATGAAAGAATAGTTAATAATATGAGAAAATGTTCATATTACTGTGTTTAGTAAAAAAAGATATTTGAAAAGAGAATGAACTGTATGAACATAATTAGGTTAAGAAGAAAAATATGTACTCTATATGTATAGAAAAAAATAGAAAGCAATCCATCAAAATTTCATTATTTTCTCTGTGCCTCAGTTTCCTTCTTTCTTCCTTCCCTTCCCTCCTTTCCCCTCCCCTCCCCTTTCCTCTCCTCTCCCTCCCTCCCTTCTTTTCTTTTCTTTCTTTCTTTGACAGAGTCTCACTTTGTCACACTGGATAGAGTGCTGTGGCATCATAGCTTACAGCAACTTCAAACTCTTGGGCTCAAGCAATCCTCTTGCCTCAGTCTACCAAGTAGGCACCCACCACAACTTCAGCTAGTTTTTTATAATTTATTTTTAGTAGATACAGAGTCTCACTGTTGCTCAGGCTGAGCTCAAGCAATCCACTCTCCTGGAATGCTAAGATTATAGGCATGAGCCACAGCAACAGCCACTTTCTTTGTTTTAAAAATGAGCATGATTGGCTCAGCGCCTGTGGCTCATGTGGCTAAGGCACCAGCCACATACACCTGAGCTGGTGGGTTCGAATCCAGCTCAGGCCTGCCAAACAACAATGATGGCTGCAGCCAAAAAATAGCCAGGCATTGTGGTGGGTACCTGTAGTTACAGCTACTTGGGAGGTGCAGGCAGGAGAATCACTTGAGCCCAGGAGTTGGAGGTTACTGTGAGCTGTGATGCCACAGCACTCTACCCAGGGCGACAGCTTGAGGCTCTGTCTCAAAACAAATGAGCATGATAATAGGATATTTCATGTGTTGTTATAAAGATGAAGTGAAGTAATAGTTATAAAGTGGCTAGAACAGTGGCCAGCATAAAGGGTAGCTATTGCTTTTTTATTGCTATATTTTTATAGGCCTTATTTCTTTTGTTCTCTTCCTTTATTTTCCTAATCTTCTGTAATCAACTTTGATTTTGTGATTGAGTTGTTTTGAAAAATACTGTATGTTATGTATTGGTTGGATTTTTTAGTTCCAAAACTCTGTCATCCAGACATCACAAGAGCAGGCATAGCCTATCACTCTCCTTGCAGCACATCCTGAACTGTGCTTAATTATCTGTGTGAGAGGTGTCTTTCCCAGGAAGCTCCCCGGGTGAGGCCGTGCTGGCCTTTCTGATTTTCCTGTTCTGAGTCAGTGCTCAATCAATATTTGTTAAGTGAATGAAGTTTAAATGTATGTTCAAAGCAATTAGTAGTCACTTTGTGGCTTAGTTTTATGTGTTACGTTATTTAATAATATTAGCCCTTAAAAAACGGAGCAAACTCATGACACGCCTTTAGTGCCTACTAGGGTCATGATCTGAGCCCAGATAATTTTACTAAAGTGTATTGCCTCTTATGGGAAAGTGAGGATGAATGATCAAAGCAATACAATGCAAGAAATTACATCAGTAATACAGGACCTTTTTGAAATATCTATTGAGATTAAAAAAATAAAACTAAGAGGAACAAAAAAAAGACTATGTGGGACGTCTAGCATGCTTTGGAAGTGGGTTTGTATGGGTACACATGCCAAATGCTCTCCTTACAATGTTGCAAACAGATCCTTTTCATTTGTGTCAAATTTATTCTTCTGTGTATTTGCTTATCTCTTCGTATGCCTTCTCCTTCATAAAATAAAAATAAGAAAATAATTTTCTTCATTAATTTCTTACATGCTTTCTATTCAGAGGGAGGAGAGCTTTTAAACTAACCATAATCTAAAGTGTTACCAAGAAGACAAAGTGCTAGATAGTGCACAGTTGCTTGTCCGATGTGTAAATGATAACACTTAGTAATCATCAGTGGCTGTCGTCCAGCTTGGATGTGAAATCTGTGGTTAACATCTCACTTCCATTCTTATCCCATTGTTTCTTCTCTTTTCTCCTGACTTTCATGAACAGGGGCACGGTGGAGTCTGAGTCTCACAATGAGCTCCTAACTCTGAAAAGATTTCAGCAAAGAGATGAGACTTCAACGATGACTAATCCTTCTTATCCTAGACCTGGACCATAGGTGCTCATGCCTCAAATGTAAAACTTGAAAGGAATGTGTGTTCTCTATGAGGAGCTTCTCTTATACTAAACTGGAAGTTCTTTTTTTCTTTTCTTCCTCTCTTCTCCTGTTCCCTCCCTCCTTTCCCTCTTTCTACTATTTGCAAATTTAGGCAGCCTCAATAAATAATTTTTCTAATGATTGAAAAATTGCTGAAAAAATCAGAGTGATTAGGAGAATGACATCCCTGTCATTATTCTTCTTTCTGTTTATTTTCACTGTGGCAATTGTGTCATCAAGGAGGAAGCCTTTGACGAGAAATCATGGTCTGGATTCCAGTTCTGAACTCCATTTCTGAATGGTTCTTCCTCCTCATCTTTAAACTAATGGAATTAGAAATCAAAGAACACTTTCAGCTCCAAACCCTTCTAATTTTCTTGTATATCATGGTGTGTGCGTGTGCAAGATGACGGTGTCAGGGTTAACACTTCACAAAAATAATAAGCAACGTGGAGCCTATAATTTTTTCTACTTTCCCGTCTACTTTGCTTTGTTGTAAACATTTGGGGGATGGTGTAGCACTGGTAGAAAGAGGAGATTGCTGTGAGAGCATATAATTTAATTTATCTTCGGGCACTCTTGGTTAACAATTTCTAATCAGGAGAGCAGAGGTGGCATTTAGTAGTCAGCTTATGGATTCAAACCTAATTTGTATGTCAGATGTAATTTAGATGACTTCAGACTATTTATATGAAAGGGGGTTTTGAAATTAATGAAAGTTCGAAGTTAATGAAAGATTATTAATGAAATAATGAAAATTTGAAGTTAATGAAAGAAGCCTGAGGTGTATTTTGTAGAATTTTTCAGTCCATTGAACTAAGATTTATATGGAGCAAGGACTAAAGAACATATGTATGAGGGTTCTCTGTGGAGAAGTCAGCTGTTAAGCCCCTTTCCTCACTCGACAAGACTTTCACTTACTGTCCCAGGAGGGCTTGGTCTGCATCTCTTTATTATGGCCTTTTCCTACTTGATAAGAAATGACATATATTAGCTGCTTTGAGCTATTCTCTTGTCTGTTTATTCACTGTGATCTCACCCATAGACAACTGTACAAGTCGATAAACTTGAGGAGATGAGTTTTGCACTTGACCGAGTTGTCAAACACAGTATTTAATTTGGGTAAATCAAACTGCCCATTAGTTAGAAACTTTTAAAAATGTAAAAGTTTGTGATCAGGATAATGGAAATTCTTATTAATAATGCATATATGTAATGAATGCTACAGTACTATCCTTAACTTGAAGAGTTGAGGACCTTATGAACCCTAATTTTGTCTTTTTTTTTATCTTCACTTCCCTCTCTTTCCCAGCTGGGATTTCTTTCTTTCTTTCTTTTTTTTCTTTTTTTTTTTTTTTTTTTTTTTTTTGAGACTATGTTACCCTGGGTAGAGTGCTGTGGGGGCCCAGCTGTCACAGCAATCTCAAACTCTTGGGCTTAAGTGATTCTCTTGCTTTAGCCTCCCAAGTAGTTGGGAATACAGGCGCTCGCTACAACGCCTGGCCGTTTTTTGGTTGTAGTTGTCATTGTTGTTTGGCAGGTCAAGGCTGGATTCGAACCCACCAGCTCTGGTTGTGTGGCTGGTGCCCTAGCTGCTGAGCTACAGGCGCTGAGCCCCAGCTGGGATTTCTGAATGAGTGGATCCCTGTGGTTGGATGAGCTGGGTAGTTGCTTGCCCATGGGAATTGGAAAATGATTCCAAGGTTAAGGTTTGGCATAGAAAAAAGAAATAAAAAGATTAGCTTTGTTTGCAGTAAAAAAAATCTGAGTCAGATAACAGATAAAATATGGCTTATACTGGACATAAGAGGGCCTGAGGGAGGTGACACAGCCATCAGTAGACTGATGAGGATGATACGTTAACTTTAAAGAAAAATATGATCATGCTTTCTTTCTCAGGGCTGATTATCTTTAGGAAAAAGTACCTTGCCAAAAAAGGTAGTGCAATAGTGAAAGCTGACTTTGGTGTGATAATCAAGAATTGATCTAAGTTATTACATAATATTTAAGTGTAACAGTGTAGCAGTTAGAATAGTCTAGATTGTGCTGCAGTAACAAGTATCTCCTAACCTTAGTGGATTACAAAGATGCATTTCCTGTTTACACCCCTGTGTATCTTGGTTGTTCAAGGCTCTGCTCCATGCTGTTCTCATTTAGGTCATAGCCTGGCAAAGCTTTCGCTGTCTGAAATATTGCTGCCTGTTATGGCAGTGGGAATAAACGTAGTGAAATGTGTTCTCAGTGTGGAAGATTTCTCCCTGGAAGTGATTAATGTTACTTCTACTCACATTTCATTGGCCAAAGCAAGTATAGGAAAGGACTGTCCTAACTTGTGCCTAGAAAGGAGAACCAGAAATACTGGTGAACTGCACCAATCACAACCAAAACAGTAAATAATATTTCTGATTATTTGGTATTAAAATTTTAAAAATAATAATTTTTAAAGTTAAAGTAAAATGGATATAGTGACTCATCACAAAAACTTGTTAATACATCCCCAGATCAGAGCTACCATTTCTAGTTGGTAACCACGTGGCAATTACTCTAAGAAGTGGACCTAAGAACTCACCCAGGAGTATCGGTTTGAGGAAACTTGATATAAGAAACTGAAATTCTATTTTTTAACATATTAATTGCACATTATCTCTGCAAAAGAAAAATTTCTTTTCTTTGTTACTGGATAAAATAATTCAACATGAATATATATACAGACACAGACACCTCTCTTGCAAAGAATTCAGTTTAACAGATTCCAGTTTGAGGGATACTATGATATAATCTCTATAATAAATAATGGCTGTGCTATAATAGCCCATTTTACAGATGAGAAACCAAGTGTCTAAGAGATTAAGTCACATTCCTGAAGTTGCACAGCTCAGAAGTAATAGAGCTTTGCCTGGAAACCATGCTTCTTTGACCTCAGAGAGTCTGTCTCATTCATATGTGCTCCAACAATCCCAGCACAGAGCAATACCTGAGCACTGGGCAGTTCAGGAGATGACCGGGAGACAGTGCAGCTGCGTCAGCTGGACCCCGAAGGAGAGACATGATGTTGCTACTGTGTAGCAGTTATGCTCACATATTCTTTTATTATTATTATTATCATTTTTATTATTAAATCATAGCTGTGTACATTAATGTGATCATGGGGCACCATACACTGGTTTCATAGACTGTTTGACACATTTTCATCACTATACTTAACATAGCCTTCCTGGCATTTTCTTAGTTATTGTGCTAAGACATTTACACTCCACATTTACTAAGTTTAACATATACCCTTGTAAGATGCACCGCAGGTGTAATCCCACCAATCCCCTTCCCTCTGTCCACCTCCCCCCTCCCTCCCCTCCCTTTCCTCTTTCCCCCTATTCTTAGGTTGTAACTGGGTTATAGCTTTCATGTGAAAGCCATAAATTAGTTTCATAGTAGTGCTGAGTACATTGGATACTTTTTCTTCCATTCTTGAGATACTTTACTAAGAAGAATATGTTCCAGCTCCATCCATGTAAACATGAAAGAGGTAAAGTCTCCCTCTTTCTTTATGGCTGCATAATAGTCCATGGTGTACATATACCATAATTTATTAATCCATTCGTGGATCAATGGACACCTGGGCTTTTTCCATGACTTAGCAATTATGAATCGGGCTACAATAAACATTCTGGTACAAATATCTTTGTTATGATGTGATTTTTGGTCTTCTGAGTATATGCTTAATAGAGGAATTATAGGATTGAATGGCAGATCTATTTTTAGATCTCTAAGTGTTCTCCAAACATCTTTCCAAAAGGAATATATTAATTTGCATTCCCACCAGCAGTGTAGAAGTGTTCCCTTTTCTCCACATCCATTCCAACA
>CAUYPK010168494.1:0-18513 GCA_963574355.1 Loris lydekkerianus | reverse complement strand
ACATATGTATTTGGGGGAATATAAGTCAGTCTATAAGAGGTAGTTGTGGCATATGTACCCATGGAATATTATGGGTTAAGAAAGATGGAGACTTTACCTCTTTTATGTTTACAGGGATGGAACTGGAAAATATTCTTCTTAGTAAAGTATCTCAAGAATGGACGAAAAAGACCCCACAGTACTCACCCCTACTATGAAACTAGTTTAGGGCTTTCACATGAAAGCTGTAACCCAGTTGAGATCTACATTTTAATATAAGACTCACCCAAGTGCCCATCAACTCAGGAATGGATTAATAAACTGTGGTCTATGCACAGCATGGAATACTATTCAGCCCTAATAAGTAAGGAGACTTCGCATTACCTGGATGGATGTGGAGGACATTCTCCTAAGTAGAGCATCATAAGAATGGAAAAGCAAGCATTCGACATACTCAATACTAATATGAAACCAGTAGACCATCTAATACACGCCCACAAGACGAACAAAAGAGACAGGGGTGGGGGAGGAGAAAGAAAGGAAGAAGGAGGTGGGGAGGGGGTAGGTGATCTGTCACCTAAGGAGCACAGTCTACATGGCACCCTTCCCGGGCCAACCGCTCGGCTGCAACTTGGACTTCACCTAACAAATGCAAACAATGTAACCTAATCGTTTGTACCCACATATTAATCTGAAGTTTAAAAAAAAGACTCACAGGCCTGCCACCCTGAGCAGCCCGTGCAGGGCAGTTCTCTACAATCCTGTAGCCACTCCACGGGTGGGCCTCGATGGGGCGTTCCCTGTTGGTCAGCTGTGCAGACCTCTGCCAGGAGAGAGAGGATTGCCACCTTCAGATGCTTTTAAGACTTGTTGGGAAGGCAAGGCACATATCTGAAAAGGCTTATCAAATGCAAGATAAATAATAAGATGGTACCGTAAGACATCTGCGATGCATATGGCAGGCCCCATTCCTCTCGCTTCCTAACTCTATTCGTTAGCTCCTTACTTGCGCTGATAATTCACAAATAATTCTTTCTAGCCATTTTTCTGTGCCAGGCACTGTGCCGAGCTTCGGGCCAAGCACATGACCTTGGCTCTCCTGGAGGTCACGTCCAACTGGGGAGGGCGACTCTTGGACGAGACCCAGGGAACAAGCAGTTCTCGGTGTGGCCCTGCTCCCTGGAACGTGGGAACACGGAGCCCCGGAGAGAGCCCCCGGGAGGAGTGATTCTGCCACGGCCTCCTGTGAGACAGGCCTGGGCTCCATGGTGCCTTAGCTGCCCACAGCTGCTGTGCCAGAATGCCACAGATGGACGTGGTGACTTACCATCACAGGCATTTACTCCTCCGTGTTCTGGGGGCCAGAGGTCCACAATCAGCATCACTGGGCCCAGAGAAAGTGCTGTATCACCTCCGGCCCTCTCACCCACCTCCGGGAGCAGGTGAGAATCCACTTCCTGCCTCTTCCGGCTTCTGTGACTGTCCTGGGCTGTGGCTGGGTCCGTCCCATCTTCAGGGCTGGAATCTTCACACCGCCCTTTTTCTTCACACGGCCTTCTCTTCTGTGTGTGTGTGAAATTTCCTTCTGCCTCCCGTTTGCAAGGTGAATAGGGGCTATCTTTGGCTGGTTAACGATTATCACCAGGTACTCATTCCATCCCAAGATGCTTAGCTTAGGGCTGTGTCTATAAACTGTGGGAGGCAGAGGCAGGTGGATCCCTTGAGCTTCAGAATTCGAGAGCAGTCTGAGCAAGAGTGAGACTCTGTCTCTACTAAAAAGAAATAGAAAAACTAGCCAGGTGGTGTTTTGGTGGATGCCAGTTCTAGCTACTCAGGAGTCTGAGGCAGAGGGATCACTTAAACCCAGCAGTTTGAGGTTGCTGTGAGCTGTGATGACCCTAGGGCACTCTATTCAGGGCGACAGAGTGAGGCTCTGTCTCAAAAAAAAAAAATAAATAAAAAAAAATAATAATAATCCTTATCCTAATTACCTCTGCAAAGACCCCTTTTCCTCACAGATGACATTCACAGGTTCCAGGGATTAGAACCTGAGGTTCTGAGGTTTGGGGGGCTGTTCTTCGCCTGTGTCATTTCTTGGTCAGGCCGGGCTAGCCTTCCAGTCGTCACCTGCGGTGCTTAGTCTATCCTCACACACACAGTCACTTGGGCTCTTCCTATGATGCTTTGGCTACTTCCCCAGGACATGTGTCCTCTTTAATGAGGAAGAACCCAGGGTCACAGTTCAGGCTGCAGCCTTGTGGCCTCCCAGGAGACAGGGCCCCCGGCCCCACCTCCTCCCGCAGGCTGGAAGTTTCTGAGAGCTAATCGTCACTGCATGCCTCCTTGTGAATGGCTAATCAGTCACTGGACGCCTGTGTTCTTTGAACAGAGAGAGGGTCACAAGTCAAATGCTCGCCCAGGGTCATTGCAGAAACACAGAGGAGATGAGGACAAAAGGAGACCAGGCAGGCCCCTGCCCCCAGGGAGTTAGCCCAGCAAGGCAGCCAGGCCACCCTGGCCCCCGGACCTCCCGTGCTGCCTCTGCCCCCGGAGGGACCACAGGGACAGAGCACCCACTTGCAGAGTCCACTGCTGTGTATTCTAGAGGCTTCACACCACGCCTGCCAGTGGAAACTGCCTTCAAAGCAAAGCACAGGACCTCATGTTTTGTCCCCTTCCTGCCCAAGAGCAGATGCTGGGCGATGACATCTGTTCTCACAACCCCTTTGCTGAAGGCTCAAGACCATCAGCTGGACAACGTCCATTTCACAGATGAGGAGACTGAGATCCAGTGAGAAGAATGACCTGACTGCGAATACGGGAAGGAGAGAAAGATGGCCAAGGGCCCAGCTGTAGAAGCCCTGCCCAGGGATTCCTCACCATAAAGGGTCTCTATTCACAGCTGGACTCTTGACCTGGGAGGCTTTGTGCCCGGGCAGAGCTTGGGTGTGCACGGAAGGCACAGGAAAGGCCTGACCATGGTCTCCTGGATATATTAAGCCTTGGCCTCCTTCAAGGCCCTGGAAGGCATGAGGACAAACACTCAGAGACCTTACTCACTCCAGAAAGCTCAGGATGCATGTCACTTGGTGGGACTCTCTGGGCACAGGGGCCCCTGGGGGAGGGTTTCACAGGTACACAGGGTGCTGCAGGGAAACAAAGACCACGGGGGCCTGTCTGGGCGGGGTCCTGGCCAGGATGAATTCCCCCAAAAGACTCATGAAGTCACAGAGGCTGGAATCTGGCAGGATCAAGATGAAGGGACTGCCTCTCTCCTTCACCCCAACTCCATGCTCAAGAATTGACGCCGGGTGCTCAGACTGATATCCCAGACCGTGTTGTATTACACAGCTGCCTCAGCATGGCCCTGCCACTCAGATCTAGCATGGATGTCTGGCCCAAGCCGTGCTAGTCCCCTTCCCTCTGGGGGTTTGGGTTAGGGTGGGGCAGCCCTATGAGCCAACCTCCTCCCGGCAGTGGGCAAAAGACCTGGGAGCTGTGAAGAGGGTTGGTCTGCAGAGGGAGACAGAGGGGAGCAGAGATGCCAACTGGGGCTGGCTGGGTTCCCAGTCCCAGGCTGCCTGTCTAGCAGGCAGGACTTTCCTTCCTGGCTGGAGCCCCCCAGAAGCCTCTGCCTTCTGACAACAGAATTAGAAGCGTTGGCCTCAGTAGCAGCTGTGATGGGAGTGGCACAGCCCCATGCACTGGTTTGGTGGAGGCCTGAGGACCCTGCATGGGGGGATAGATGCTCCTCCAGCTCCCAGAGACCCCCAGGTTAACATCACCCCTACCATGAGGGAAGGTGTCTGTGGGCTTTGTGAATGTCATGGGCTTTGAAGGGAGAGCAGGGTGCCCTGCAGGAGAGGGAAGGAACAAGACCTGAAAACCATCCCAGAACGTGAGGCTGCTGGAGAAAATGTTCTGGGCCAGGGTGGGACCCACGCTGTTAGTGTCAGTGCCATGCCGGCTCCTCGCCTCCCAGAACCTCATCTCTCCCAGCTCCTGCAGGTGTGACAATATTGCTATTCGGATGAGGGAACTGAGGCTTAGAAAGTGGATTTATTCGTTAGGGTTGCGGTCCCAGCATGTCACACGCTGATATGTTGAAACAACAGACATTCGTTCCCTCATCCTTGTGAAGGTCAGAGCTTGAAATTCACCTGTCTGCGGGGCCCCGGCCCCTGTCCCCAAGGGCCTGGAGACCCTTCCTTGACTTTTTCTCTAGCCATTTCTCAGCTTCTGTCTGTCACTCCAGTCTCTGCCTCCAAGCTCACGCCATCTTTTCCTCTCATCTGTGTCCTTTTCTGTTCTGTATCTTTTTTTTTTTTTTTTTTTTTTTGTGACAGAGTATCAAGCTGCCATCCTGGGTAGAGTTCTTTGGCATCATAGCTCACAGCTCACAGCAACCTCAGATTCTTGGACTTACCCGATTCTCTTTCCTCAGTCTCCCAAGTAGCTGGGACTATAGGTGCCCAGTACAACACCCGGCTATTTTTTTTTGTTGCAATTGTCATTGCTGTTTTAGCTGGCCCGGGGCTGGGTTTGAACCTGCCAGCCCCAGTGTATGTGGCTGGCACCCCAACCACTGAGCTACGGGTGCCACCCTTTCTTCTGTATCTTAAGAAAACACTTGTCCCTGGGTTTAGAACCCACTGGGATAATCCAGGATGATCTCATCTTTGAGATCCTTCACTTAATCCCATCTTTAAAAATCCTTTTTCCAAATAAAGACACATTCAAAGATTCTGAGGGTTTGGATATATCATTTTGGGGCCCAGCATTCAACCTCCTGCAGAAAGGGTGGCTGTTTCCACTGGTCTGAGTGAGGTCTGGAACCAGCCCCTTCTGACTGCTGTAGTGTTTGTCAGGCACCACAGAGAGATCTGGGAGGAGGGTTAAGTGGGAACCAAGTAGGGAGAAGAGGAGGGACAGAGCCTCCCAGCTTGGGGGTATTCCTTGCACACTCTGGGAAAAAATAAACAGACATAATTATATTTATGCTACATCTGTGGCTCTTACAGAAAGTCAGCATGGGATTCCTGGGGAGGTCCCCTCCGCATCTTGGTTCTGTTTCTCCCACAAATGTTTCTTCATGGACTGTAGTTTACCTCTTGGGGATCACCCCAGGGAGCACGTAGCCAGCAACTTTGATAGGCTTCAGAATCTTGAGTGCTGGAGGGAGCCTCCCACCAAGGTAAAGGTGTTGGTTAGTCCTGGATAAGAGCCTTGTCCAGGGAGGTGCTGGGGGAAGGGTGCAGGGCCAGGAGCAGAGCAGGAGAGAATTCTGTCTACCCAGCTGGGCACTCAGAGAGAAGAGAGTGCCCCTTCCAGGCTTGGAGGCTGGGGAAGTAGTGGCACAGGGGGGCCAACACAGCGGGTCCTGGTGGTACCCAGAGGGAGGTGTGCAGAAGGGAAGCATCTGCAGAGAACCCCGGAATTCTATTACCCTGGAATTGTGTGTGCAGTACTCTGCTGTGCCACACAACCTGGCCCCTCTGTAAAATAAATGGGGAACTTTACACTAGATTTGCCCCTGCTCCCCGACATATCCACCTGCAAAGCCCTTTGTGTGGTGTGTGTGGCTGGGAGGCCCTCTGAGGCCATCCACATGTTCCACTCCATTCCCACTTTCTTTACTTTCACATCTGGCCTCTCCCGTTACTCCGAAGCCTGCCCCCCTGGCGTGTGGAGGAGGAAAAGGCTCTCTTCTACCCAAACTCCAGTAAATCTTCAAGTGACATAGGAAGCTCAGTCCAACACTCGGGGAAAATGAATTTATCTTGGAAATGTTTTATTCCTCCAAAAGTTCACTTTGGCAAAGTCTAATGTATAGAAAAGCATGAAATACTAACAGCTCTAGACGACGCGAGTTGCTCTGCTAAGCATTAAGCCGCAGGGTCCTATCCTGCCTCGCCCTCCCATCAGCCACTCTCTTTAACTCAAGTGCCCATCAATGTCCCCACTAAATGGGAGTCTTACGCACATCACATCTTATCATAATGTCACAAAACCCACAGAATTACAAATCAGGTTTAAGGCGGAAAACATGACAGCAAATACAAGTACACAAAAAGTACATTAAATATCCGTCTTCATTTACCCCGCCCATTCCAACACACCTCTCAGCTCAGGCCCACTCTGTGTGGCGCTCAGCTTGAGGTAGGCTAAGATCCATTTCAGAGCGGGCTGAAATATAAATGACGGTCCGCACTGCACACAAACGCACACAACTGTATAAAATATTTAAATAAAGACGGGGAAGAACAGAGGATTGCAGTGAAGCCTCTGGCAGACCCAGCCTTGGGGGAACTTAGCAGCTTGAGATTCATTACAAATTTCATCTTTAATGTTATTTTTAGTTCAATATTTTGTAGCGCTCAGAAGTAAATCTTGGTGTGCTGTCTCCCTCTCCTCCCCACCCTAGCTTCCTCTCCTTTGGTGTCCAATCCTTTTAGTTTTACTGAAAACCTAATACGTTTCCGATGAAATTGATTTGTGACATGGTAAGGCTGTTTGTTAGCGTCTCCCGTTCCCGGATGGAAAGGGAGAGAAGGCGTGCGTGATTTGCCAAAATGAGGCGATTGCTCTTGATTGCAGAATAGATTGCAGGCATAACCCTTCCAACCACCTGCTGCAACGTGAAACTCCACTGTCTCCT
The DNA here is from genome assembly GCA_963574355.1 of Loris lydekkerianus. Lineage (NCBI taxonomy): Eukaryota > Metazoa > Chordata > Mammalia > Primates > Lorisidae > Loris > Loris lydekkerianus. The sequence goes on along the minus strand of CAUYPK010168494.1, from coordinate 11,876 downwards.
TCCCTCCCACGCTCTCTGTCTCCCGTTTACTGGTTCCAGCCTGGCATTAAAGCTCTGACTGCCCAGGGCTCTTCTGTCCTCCCCAGAGAGGGTCGTCACCTCAAATACAGGTGCCAAAGTGACAGAGAAACTTAGTTTTATGTAATTCCTGTGAGGTTGTGCTCTCAGGATGACTTTTCTCTGGAAGCCTCTATCTGGTTTGTCACCTCCAGATGAAATTCTAACAAAAGGCACCTGTCCCCACGCAGGGCAGTAAGACCAGAAGTCGTGCTCTGAGGTCATTCTGCAGAATCCTGAGTCTTCCTGCAGGGGGAGTTAAACAAAGCTTTGTCCAGGAGGCAGCAGAATTTACCTAACTGCTCACCTAGCTCCTGGGATTTATGAAATTGAAGCTCCCAGAGAAAGTTCAGACCCTGAAAATTCCCTGACAGAACTCAGGTGGGTGGTGCTCACTTGTCCTGTCAGGCAGTCTTTGACTTCTGACCCAAGAAGTGAGGTCCAGGCTGAAGTTCAGAGCAGGCTGAGAAATGGATTTTCAACCCAGACAACAGGAGACCCAGGATAATTCCCCCAGAGAAAGCCCTTCTAGGCATGCTACCTCCTCTGTGACTTGGCTTTTCCATATTGAAAATGGCCCTGGTGACTTTTGCTTTCTATAGAGTTTCTGAGAAGGCCGGGTGTGGTGGCTCATGCCTGTAAACCTAGCACTGGGAGGCCGCGGTGGGTGGATTGCTTGAGCTCAAGAGTTCGAGATCAGCCTGAGCAAGAACAAGACCCATCTCTATTAAAAACAGCAAAACTCACCAGGCATGGTGGTGGGCACCTATAGTCTCGAGCTACTTGGGAGGCTAAGGCAGGAGGGTTGCTCAAGCCCAAGAGTTTGAGGTTGCTGTGAGCTCTGATGCCGTAGCACTCTACATAGGGCAACAGAATGCAAAAGAAAAAAATAGAAAAAGGGGTGGTGCCTGTGGCTCAAAGAGTAGGGCGCTGGCCCCATACTGGGGGTGGTGGGTTCAAGCCCAGCCCCGGCCAAAAGTACAAAAAAAAAAAAAAAAAAACAAGAAAAAGAAAAAGTAGGATTTCTGAGAATAAAGAAAACAATTTGTTCTAACATTAAGGTTCTATGCACACGCACGGGGGTGGTTATCTGAGTAATTTATAATAAAATAAAGCACAATAGTTTTTAAAACAAAGATACTCAGATATTTCAAAAAAATGCCCAGAACAAAAGCTATTCAAATCATCTAAACCCAAGCGGGTGCATATTGGTGGTGGTTGTACTTAAGGTTTTTTGTTTTGTTTTTTTGTTTCTGATTTGCTGAGATAACAACTTCACGGGCTGCTTTGTAGATAAAGACTGAGGTTACCTGAGCAAGGCAGGAAGGTTCAGGCATCTGAGGACACAAGTCCCCAAGCCAGACAGCAGGCTTGGAGCCCAGGAAGCAGAGACGCTGGCAGAATGCAGGGCCAGTTGATTACGGCCTTCGGAAATCATGGCCTGACAACAGAAATCGTTACATTAAGATCATTCCAGGCCAGGCGCAGTGGCTCACACCTGTAATCCCAGCACTCTGGGAGGCCGAGGTGAGTGGATCCCTTGAGCTCGGGAGTTCGAGACCAGTCTGAGCAAAAGTGAGATTCTGTCTCTACCAAAAATAGAAAAACTAGACATCTCATATCTTGGGAGAGAGAGAGGGAGAGGTCAGGTCTACGGCAGCAGAGGGATTTTTTTTTTCCTTTATCCCATGACATGACACTCTTCCACTTAAGTGCCTGCTGTCAGAATCAATGAGAAAATACCTGGAAAGCATTTTACATACTGTCTGACACATAGTAACCACTCAATAAATGTTAACTTGTTATTATTACCGTTTTCCTTAATAGTAGAGTCAAATCAATTAGCCAAGCTGTCCTTTTTAATGAAAATTCTGATGAGATCATCATTGTGAGGGAGAGAGGCTTTGAAACCCCCGTTAACTGGTATGATTCAAACGCAGTTGGTTGAGGGCGTTGCCTGTGGCTCAAAGGAGTAGGGCACCGGCCCCCTACGCCCATCGTGGCGGGTTCAAACCCAGCCCTGGCCAAAAACTCCAAAAAATAAAAAACGCAGCTGATTAAGCTGAGGCAGTGACAGTGTATGAATTTTCTCAGGGGCCAAATCCGTTTGTGTACTGGTGGCCACCACCCTTAGGAAGGATTCTGAGGTCGAGTCTAGGCTTCAGGAAAAGCAGTTCGCTGATTCGTTAGTTGGGGCTAACTCATGGCTTTTATTAATCATAAAACTTCGAGGAAGCAGAATATAATTGCTGCTTAGCTTCATAAGCAGAGAGGGTTAGTCTTGGGGCTCTGCAGAGGTAAGATGAGAAGGAACTTCCTAGAATGTTCCAAATGTAAACACATTTCTTCAACATTGCCTGCCCTCTTCCAAGAAGAAGAGGGAAAAACTCCATGACTCGAAGTGTAATGAACCGACACATCTTATGTGTGTATGTGTGTGTGTGCATGTATAAAACTACAAATAAATAAGAAAAGATGAAGTTTCAATAGAAAGACAGGCAAACGGGAGGGTGTGGTGGCTCACACCTTGAGCTCATGGGTTCCAGACCAGCCTGAGCCAGAGCGAGACCCATCTCTGAAAACAGCCAGCATTGTGGGGGCGCCTGTGGTCCCAGCGACTTGGGAGGCTGAGACAAGAGAATTGCTTGAGCCCAAGAGTTTGAGGTTACTGTGAGCTGTGACACTACGGCACTCTACCCAGGGTGACAGAGTGATACTTTGTCTCCAGAAATAAAAATAAATTAAATACATGGAGCCCCAAGTGGTGGGCTTTCTACAGCTCAGGCAGGTGGGGAGCAGGGGAAGGCCAGCGGGACAGCGGGGTGTCTCTGTGTCCACAGCAGCCTTTGGGTCTCCTCCTCTTGGATCTTTACTGGATGTTGTGGAGCTCTCCCTGGACGTGTTTTCTCTGGAAGGGCAGTCTGCCACTCACCTGTGATGCTTCTGGAGATAACTGTTACAGAGACTGAGCCATGGGGCAGGCAGCTGCCCTCCCCCTCTGTGGGAAGCAAGACACTGGCTCCTGCGTCATCCTGGGTCTTCCTTTGAAGGCTCCTGGGCAGGTTCCTGACATTTCGGCACACAGGAGGGAACTGAGCAGGATGAGGGAGTTTTCCCTGGATTCTGCCCTCCTTGTTTCCAGGGGCCCAGGACAGAGAACGGGTCAACACACACCCTGGTGTGTGCACAGCTAACTGCTGGCCTATTCACCACCGTGGCATCAGGAAGAGAGTTCAGAGGGGGCGAGGGCAGGGAAGGGGGCCTTGTCATCCAGGCAGCGTCAGTGGCTGAGAGTCGGGTATCTTGAGTCGGCTGCAGGCGCAGCTACTTAGAACCTTGGGATTCTTTTTTTATTTTTTTTCTTTTCTTTTCCTTTCTTTCTTTTTTTTCTGAGACAGTGTCTCACTATGTTGCCCTTGGTAGAGTGCTGTGGCATCACAGCTCACAGCAACATCAAACTCTTGGGCTTAAGCGATTCTCTTGCCTCAGCCTCCCAAGTAGCTGGGACTATATAGGTGCCCGCCACAATGCCTGGCTATTTTTTTGTTGTTGTTGTCATTGCTGTTTAGGAGGCCCAGGGGTTTGAACCCACCAGCCTGGGTGTATATGGCTGGCGCCCTACCCAGTGAGCTATGGGTGCTGAGCCGAACCTTGAGATTCTTGAGTGAATGTTCCAAGCAGCTGAGATTGAGCTCAGGTTTTCCACTTTGTCTTATATGTCTTATTCCTGCCTCACCTATCTCCTGGCCTGTCTGAGAATGGAATGGTCACACAGGAGAAAGTACTTGGCAACATGGAAGACCTGCATCTATGTGGCTGCTGGTCCCGGGCAGCCACGCTCTCCGCAGCCTTGGGTGCAGTTGCTTCACCTAATCAGCAGAGAGGCGTTAAGGACCTGCCTTTCAGGGAGTGTTCTGGACCTGACGGATGCAGACAAGGACACAATCTAGCCCTCTGGTTGTTTTTGGTCTAGCTGCAGCAGTTCTCAACCTTCCTAATTGCATTGTTACAAATGGAAAAAAGGGGTCACGACCCACAGCTTGAGAACCACTGGTCTAACAGGAGGAATGGAAAGAGAAACGGAAAACCTCAGAGTGGTAGTTGCTATTCAGGGAAGAAAGGAAAGGTGTTCTGGGAGCAGGCAGGTCGTGTAGCCCGGGTGTGGGGAGCTCAGCTCAGCTGAGTCCATCACCGTCAGGGTGAACTTCACGTAAGGGCGCAGGGTGGCGTCTCTCCCAAACAGGTGCATCTCAGGGGGACTGATGTATCCACAAGGGGTGAAGTTCCAGGCAGAGCTATGCAGGGTGGCGCCACTGACTCACAGGGTTCATATGTGGGCTGCCTCCTACTGAGAGCTCCGCAGGCCACACGGGATGGCTTAAAAATGCCACGGAGTTGGCATCCCCAGGGGCAGCCCTCACTTGCTGGGCGGGGCCCACTCTATGGCCCATTCTGCAGTTGGCCTCGGCACATCTGTGTTCTGGGTGCCCACACCCATGACCTGCTCTGGGTCCCCTCCTGCCTCACGTTCCAGCCACCCCCACACTTTCTGGCATAAACATATCACACCAGCATCCTTATCTAAGTGTTGCTTCTACTCAGTGAACTCAACCTGAGAGAAACCATACCGTGAAAACCCGACTCCTTCACCTCCCCGCTCACCTTGCCGTGAGTTTCCACTGGGTCCCGCCCCTGTCTTCATTTCTGCCAGTCTTTTCCACCATTCTTGCTGCCAGGTCCCCGAGCGAACATCCATGGGGCTCCCTCCAGCCTGGATGGCCCTGCCCTCCCTCACCCTGGCCCAGGATCCCTATCACACCCGCACCCCGTGTTTACCAAATGTTCAATTTTGGTTATGTTACTATAAAAATCAAGCAGCTGGCAATTCCAGCTTGATTAGCAGGTCTCCAGTTTTGATTAGTAAATTACTGTGGTAATCAAGGTTAATTCTTATTGCAGTGCTCCGCAATAGATTTTATATTTTGCAGGGAAATGGTTTTCCATCCCAGGGATGGAGAACATTTCATTAAAGAAATCAAAAGATAAGACAGGAATAAAGGGAAGACTAGCAGTTTTAAGAATGGGCCCCAGGGGCGGCGCCTCTGGCCCCATATGCTGGAGGTGGCAGGTTCAAACCCAGCCCTGGCCAAAAACTGCAAAAAAAAAAAAAAAAAAAAAAGAATGGGTCCCGGTGAGACCCCTCTCTCCAGAAGCTGGGCCAGGCCTCCTGAGAGATACCCGTCCACCCCATCAAGGCTTCTGGAATATCTTTGAGAAACCAGGGAAGAAGTCCTCGCAGGAATTGAAAGCCAGTGGGCTCAGGTGACAAACCTCAGCTGATGTGGTGCAAAGGGGTCAGGGCTCCAGACTGGAGGTACCATGGAGCGGGGGGGACTGAGATGTTTAAATGCCTTGGGGTGGGGAATATGAGGGAAGACAGGCTCCTGTCAGCACTGCCCCACCCTGAGGAAGGGAATGGGTGGTATCTTCGGAAGTGCTCAGAGGGTCCCTGAGATGTGCAGGCTGGAGAGAAAGCTCTTGGAATGGTTAAAACTTGCAGCTGAATTTTGTTTCTGATTTTGTCCTGGGTGTAGTTTTGGTCTGTGGGCCTTGGAGAATTTGGAATTAAGGTCTGCTGTCCCCACAGCTACACATGGAACCAGAGAGAAGGGAATCTGGCCCAAGCCCTCTCAGGGTCTCTCTGCTAGCTCCTTCCACCCCCCAACTCCCTGCACAACCAGGAATGCTTCACCTCAGAAGGCGACATTGGTTTTTAAGTATCTCTTTGGGGGCCGGACACCGTCCAGTCCATAGAATTCATGTAAAACTTTGTTAGCAGGAAAGATGTGTGATGGTGAAGGTTAGGGTTGGTGGGGATGTGCCCTCACGCCGCCTGTCCTCTCAGCCAGAAGGCATCTGGCAGCTTGCCTGTGCCCTGAGCTTCCCTCCACCCATCTGCTTGGTCACTTGTGCCCTCCGGACTAGCCCCCGCAGCAGGTCCTGACTGGGCGTGGATGTAAAGATGGGATGAGTCTCCTGCAGGCTCCAGACTCACTCCAGACTGCACTGTGAAAGTGCAGATCGCATTCTGGGGCATCTTTCCCCAGGACCACCAGGCAGGGAAACCAACAAATTGAAACATAGACCTTTCCCTTGAACTTGGTCACCTTGTATTCTGGGGAGGGGGGATTTGTCAGGAAGGTCTTTCTTTCTTGCTCTGTCCCCTTCCCAGTTTACTATCCCCCAATTTCCATAGTCCCCAAAGCTTATTAGCATCTGGACAAAGGGCAAGTGGGTAAGGTGGGGCCTGGGTGGGAGGAGCTGGACCAACCCCCACTCCTGTTTGGAGGGGAGATTGGGGTGTCTGAATTCTCGGCACACCCCTCCACTCACTAGGAGCAGATGTTTCTTCGCAAGGAAGGCCAAGAAGTATCCAAACCTCATTTTAAATGTTGTTTGTTAGGCAAAAATGAAAAGTTTTTTTGTTTTTTTTTTCCCTCTCTCTAATTACAAAGTCTGGGTGACCTAAGAATTCAGGACTCTCAGGCAAAGTGTCAACACTTTATCTTCTTGGCATTTGCAGCCACATCAGCCCAACCATCCTTCTGTTTCCCTTTATCAACAGTGCTGTGATTTGCTCTCTGGAGCAGGATGAATAAGGTCCCTGAAAACAAAGAGCACCCAGAGGAAAGTTCCAGGGCCCAGGAACATTAACACTCACACAAGTTCCCTTGCCTAAGTGTGAACAAGTCCTCGGTTTGTCCAGGTGGGAGGGTGTCGGGGAAACCGAGGCTTATGAAAGGGCTCCAGGCTTACTGCTCACGCTAAGCCAGCATGTTTATGGACTGAAACTCCCTCCAGCCTCGTCTCCCTCTGGCCCATCTGCCAGTGGTCTGACCTCAGGCAAGGCTTTTTCCTCTTTCCATTTTTGTACCTCACTTACCTCATCTGTAAAATGGGTATTGCAACAGCAATTCATTCACAGGGGTGTGGAAGAATAAGAGACATAAGACCTATAGAAAGCTCTCATTTTTTGTAACAGAGAGTGCTTAAATATCATCCATGATTATTATTTTTTTTCACAAGCCACAGTGCTCCAACACGCAGCCCCATGTACAGATCTATCTTGCGTGATGTTAGCCAAGGAGCTAGTAGGCAAAGCAAGCCCCGTCAGCGGGGAGAGCACGGGCAGGGGAAAGTTTGCAGATCAACCTTCCCCTGTGCCTTTACTATTATCCCTCTGTTAATTTGAAGTTGTTTATGGGCATAGAGAAGAAATTCCTTATTGTGCTAAGGGAGGGCTTTCTTGTTTCACTCAGGAATGGAAATATCCCTGGGTTATCATTTTATGTGCAATTCACTTAAAACACTTTGGATAACCCGAAACTAAAATGACTGTTAATTCAGGAATGGTACGAATTCTCTGTCGGCCGTCATTAGGATGTCTCAGTCTTGATATTTCCCTTTATTTTTCTTATCCCATATCATTTGTTTTGGTCTAAAACAGTGATGGGGAGGGAGGGGGGCAGGGGAGAGAGAGCTGTCCTAAGGAAGAAGTTACCTTAGGGGTAGTTGGAGTATCTGAGGAGCACACACTTTCCTGCGGACTGTTAGACACGAGGACATGGTAATTTATGCTGAAATGTGTTTTTGGAGACTAGATTTTACAAATCTGCTTAGTATTATGCGAATGTTCCTTTGCAGATGACTGTCAACAGAGAACAGCCTCGCGCTGGTGCCTGGAATCGCCCTGCAGAGGCTGGAGAGTTGGAACCTCAGCACAATGGCTTTCGGCACCGCCGTCCTCTTTAGTGATTACAGCTGATGTCGTTTTGCCAAACAAAATTATAAGCAAAATGGATGTTTTGGGTCAGAGTGTGGCAAGGAATATACAGCCGCATTTCCTTCAATAAATCTGCCCTCTTCTGCCCTGACAAAGACATACAACCAACCGTGATTGACGTTTTCACGACTAAATTATACTATGTCTGTTTCTAGAAGAAATGTCTCCATTCCAAAATTAGCTAACCATCAACATAGATAAAATGGCTTGAACATAGTGTCATTTCACAAAGATATTGATTCATGCAGACTTACGGGATTAATAACTGGTTTCCCATAAAAGGAGTAGTCACTATGTCTTTGGTAGACAGAAAAATACACACTTTTAGAACAATATATATTGGTACATTTAAGTCTGATTGCTGAGCTCAAATAAACACAACGGTTTTCAGCGGTAACATTGCAAATGAAGAGAGCGGTGACACCGCGTAACTTACAAATGGATCCAGGGGTGATGGAAAGCTAATAAAAAAAGACAACTATTTATTTATTTGGGGGCATTTGATTTTACTCTATTGAATTGCACAAAGCCCAATTTTTCACTGCAGTCAATCTGTATAAAAGTTCAACTGCTTGAAGCATATATTTAATTCTCAAATGCCTTTTCTCTCAACCCTACTTCCTCAAAGTTGAACAACCTTTGGTGTCCTGAGTAGCAAAGAGGTTTGGCGTGCATTGGTACAACCAGACCCGAGAAGACGTTTGAAGGTGAAGGGTGATTTACTCAGCTCCCAATGACAGCCAATCCACTCTTTCCTCCTCGAAGGCTGGATTTGCCAATACATCGAGAAAATACGTTTCTTCACTTTTTATTTTTAAGTGTGTTTTCTTCGTGTAGTTCCATGGTAATAAAGTAATTGAAATTAACCTTCCTAGTTACTCATGACATTTAGAATGAGATTCCAACGCCTCACCAAGACCACAGGTGCCGCCTATTTGGGTTCAGCTTGCTTTTCTAAACTTGCCCTTTTCTACCCTTCTTCCTGCCACGCCCAGGCCAGCTCAGCGTGTCCCTTGAACCTGTCCTTTCATGTCCATCACGGCCCCTTTGTTTGGACTCTTCTCCCAGCCTTACACATTGCTGCGTCCTTCTCACCAGTCAGGCTTTCCTCCTCAAAGACACCTTCCCTGGCCACCTAATTTTCTAGAAGAATACTGGACTCTCTATTATCTGATTTTATTTCATTATGGTGTTTTAATACTCTCATGCCCTTCCACTAGAATGTAAACCCCTTGGGAACAGACAGGGGCTTTTTTTTTTTTTTTTTTTTCAAACAGAGTCTCACTTAGTCACCCTCAGTAGAGTGCCATGGCATCGCAGCTCACAGCAATTTCAGACACTTGGGCTCAAGCAATTCTCTTGCCCAGTTGTTCTTGAGCAATTGAACAATGCTGGGCTATATTTTTATTTTTTTATTTTTTATTCAATCTCCCTACCCCTATTTTTTGGGGAGTGAGTCTCAGACTTGAACCCATGAGCTCCAGCAATCCACCCTCCTTGGCCTCCCAGAGTGCTGAGGTTACAGGTGTGAGCTGCTGCCCGGCCACTGGCTGACCACTATATCCTTGGGCCCAGCACCGTGCTGGGATAGAGAAGGCCCTCAGTAACTGAGTGGATACATTTCTGGGAGCAAGATTCAGAAGCAGAAAGTTATCATCTTGACTCAATTCCAATTTTATGTCATGTCTTTAGTAGGATAATTGTCTTCTTTGTGTATTTTTTTTTCTCCCCTTTAAATAAGAAGAGTGGTGTCTCTTGTTGCCCAGACACAGCACACAGGTTAACTCATTGTAAGACAAAACAAAACAAAATAAAGCTATCTAGTTACCCACTCACTTCCAAAGTACTTTTCTGGATTCTTCACAATAGGATTAAGAGGCAAGTGTTTGTTAAACATAGAACAACAATTAACCACAGCTGTAAAGAAGCCACTGTACCTTATCCAGGGATTAAAGTCTTTGGGTGTATAAGGCATACCCTTGGGAATGGCCATACGAGATGTTAGCCACTGGTTTTCCAATTTGTCTTCCATTGTTGAAACAGATCACCATTTCCACCCTTGAACACTAGATTAAGTAGTTGTATTAAAAATGAGTTACTTTATTTTTTTGAGACAGAGTCTCACTCTGTCATAGTGGGTAGAGTGCTGTGACATCATAGCTCACAGGAATATCAAACTCTTGGGCTCAAGAGAGCGTCTTGCCTCAGCCTTCTGAGTAGTTGAGAGTACAGACACCCCCCACAATACACAGCTAGTCTGTTTCTATTTTTAGTAGAGACGGTGTCTCTTTTCATTCAGGCTGGTTTTGAACTCCTGAGCTCAAGCGATCCACCTGCCTTGGCCTCCCAAAGTGTTGGGATTACAGGCGTGAAGCACTGCACCTGGCCTTAAAAATGAATTTTTTTTTTGAGACAGTCTCACTACGCTGCCTTCAGTAGAGTACTGTGCTGTCACAGCTCACAGCAACCTCAAACTCTTGGGCTTAAGCAATTCTCTTGCCTCCACCTCCCAAGTAGCTGGGACTACAGGAGCCCGCCTCAATGCCGGTCTATTTTTTGGTTGAGGTTGTCATTGTTTGGCAAGCCTGGGCTGGGTTCAAACCAGCCAACCCTGGTGTATGTGACCGGCTCCCTAGCTGCTGAGCTACAGGTGCCAAGCCCAAAATGAATATTTTAAAGTACTAAAACCGCATACCATGAGATGACCACCCAAGAAGAGAGGTGTATGGGAATGGGCCCCGGAAGGGACTGCAGATTCATGGTTCCGCTTTTGTGTTTATTTCTGGACAACAGCTGATGGAGTGGACAGGCAGGTAGGGTAGCCCATGGCTCCCACCTGTGCTTTTCTATTTCTGCCTCCCCATGTTCCCCAGGTGGGTATAGACGCGTCTGCATTTGTCCAAGAGTGGGAATTCTCCTGCAGCTTCAGGCAGCTCCAGATTACTGGGATGAAGCTGGACTGATGGCTTCTTGTGGAGCAGATGGCCAGTGGACTGCCCGCTCGTGGGACGGCTTTGCGAGCTGCAGGCCCACCTGGCAGGAAAGGCGGGGGGTGTGTTGGGAAGGCCTTGCCCGTCACAGGTTCCCATTCCCTTTGCAGTTACAAACCTGAGCTATCTAAGGCACAGCATCGCACAACTTACAGACTTTCCTAGTTGCCAGAATCAGGAAATAATGTAAAATTGAACCCCCAAAGCCCCTGCTGCTCCTGCCTTTGGATTCTAAAAACGTGAAATTAAGCACTATTCATTGAACAGTCCCTAAATTCTTGCCTTTACCTTTGCACGTCAGTAGCTCTAGAAAAACCTTTCTGGACAGAAGGCTGTGGAGCTGGCCCACTGGCTGTCGCACCCTGTGCCCAGTCACACCCTGCAGCCCAGTCACACCCTGCAGCCCAGTCACGCCCTGCAGCCCAGTCACGCCCTGCAGCCCACCCTGTGGCCAGTCACACCCTGCAGCCCAGTCCCCGCCCTGCAGCCCAGTCACACCCTGTGGCCCAGTCACGCTCTGCAGCCCACCCTGTGGCCAGTCACACCCTGCGGGCCAGTCCCCGCCCTGCAGCCCAGTCCCCGCCCTGCAGCCCAGTCCCCGGCCTGCAGCCCAGTCACACCCTGCGGCCCAGTCACGCTCTGCAGCCCACCCTGTGGCCAGTCACACCCTGCGGGCCAGTCCCCGCCCTGCAGCCCAGTCACGCCCTGCAGCCCAGTCACACCCAGCAGCCCAGTCACACCCTGTGGCCCAGTCCCCGCCCTGCAGCCCAGTCCCCGCCCTGCAGCCCAGTCACACCCTGCGGCCCAGTCTCCGCCCTGCAGCCCAGTCACACCCTGCGGCCCAGTCCCCGCCCTACAGCCCAGTCACACCCTGCGGCCCAGTCCCCGCCCTACCGCCCACTCACACCCTGACCCCCACACACCGCACAACCGCCCAGTCACCCACTGACGCACAGTCACTCCAATACCGACCACTACCCCCCAGC
>CAUYPK010168487.1:0-19618 GCA_963574355.1 Loris lydekkerianus | reverse complement strand
GCCTTAGACCCCAATCCTTCCCCCTCAGCTGCCCAGAAATAGCCAGTCAAATGGAACTTTCCCCCACATTCCTTTGGGTGTTCCAAAAGAAGTGAATCATCATGTCAAAGATTTCTCTTTTCAGTGGCTGAGTTTCACCCTATTAATTTTGATCATGATGAAAGTTGCTATCTTGGATAGCTGCCAAATTTTAGCTCTCTCTCCTTGGCCTTAGCCTAGCCCGATTTCTGCTGGAAGCAGTTCCAGGGCAGACTCAGAGATGAAAAAGGGAAGCTGGCGTGGTAGGGATGGCCAGCCTTTGAGAACCCCAGCTCCCCTCCCCTAGAGTACCGGGCTGTGCTGGAGCCATTCCCTGCTGGCCTGCTGGCCCCACTTACGGCAGCCTTTGCTCTTGCAGTACACAGAAGGGACCCAGAAATCGGAGGAGCCAGTGTCAAAGAGGACAGTGAAGTTCTGTGGTGGACAGCCAATGGAGATTTTGCCAAAGTATTCAACCTGTAAGGAAGAGAAGGAAGGAGGGTTTGGGTGGTGGGGAGGATACGCATGCTCCCCAGGGGACCAGAGGCTGGAGTGTAACAGACTGGACCTTACAGAGTCTGGAAGTGGCAAGAGTGGGAAATAAAAGGTAAAAGGAGCAGAGGGAGGATCATGAAGGAGGAAATCCAATCAAGCCCCCTGGCTTCTTCATTTGATTTTACTTGCATTATCCTGATCTCCTAGCTACATTGTCAGCAAGGCAGAGGACGAAGTAAACCTCTGATTTACAGATCAGGGGACCCGGGCTGGGAGAGGCTAAATGTCTTGCCTCGGGTCACAGAGCTAGCCAGCTGCCTAGCTAAGAGCAGAAGCCGGACCTTTAGTGTGGGATGTTTGTCACCTTCAGCTTTCCTCCCACAGAGAGCTCTACACATGTGGGTACCTTGGGGCCTGTTTAGCCAAGTCCACAAGGACCCTGGGAATCAGTTCATATGAGTCATCCAAGCTAAGAAATGCACCACAGCCATCAAGCTGCTGAGGTGGCACTGGCTACATCCCAAGGCTGAGCATTCCTCCCTCTCCACCTCCCCAGCCCCTGCCCCAGGATGCCTCACATCCAGGTAGTTGGTGAGGGGCTCCTTGACAGCCAGGGCCATTAAGCAGGACGTGTTCTGTTGGGTCATTTCCAAATCCAGGGATTTGCAGAACTCAGAGAGTTGGTTTTGTGCCTGCAGCTTCTTCCGGAGGGATGGATACCTCCTGAGGGGCACCCTGAAGACAGAGCCAGGTGAGGGAGGGTTGCACTTCTGCCTCCCTCTTCCTCCCTCCCCTCCTTCCATCCCATTTCTTCAGGGGTTAACTAGAAATGGAACAGGAGGGGACCTGCAAGGCAGCATGCTGGGGTCTGGCTAGAATCAGCAGCCTCTGCATCCTCATCTGCCTGGCCTCATTTCTGCCTACGGACTCCTAGAATCTCAGAAAGGAAATGGCTGTCCCTCCTGGAAACTCATTCTTTGAGATCTCTAGGAAAATGGGAGATGTGGGGTGGTCTTCAGTTTTACTTGAACCCCTTCAAGGGCTGATTTAGAGGAACAGAAAAACTCTTGGGGACAGCAATGGCAAGTCCCTTACAGAAGTACTTGGGTGCTTTGAGCTAGAAGCCACAGCTGCAGGCTCCTGCTCTGTAGCAACATGAGAAGCTCCTTGGGGCTTGAGCAGGCACCTCATTGGAGGCAGAGGCAGGGGGACGCCTTGTTGTGGACTGGAGATTAAGGCTGTGCACAAGGGGGCTGCTCGGTGACCCTTTTCCAGAGATTTCCACAAGCCCTCGGTCTTTTCTCCTCATTCCCTAATCAGTTTACCTCTTCTACAGCAGCCTGAGCTGGGGGCCACAATGCTGGGAATGTGGTCTCACCTGTGAAGTGATCCTTGGGCCTGCCCCAAGTTCAGGAGCACCAGCAGCAAAAGAAGGTGCATCTTCATTGTGGTTCTAACCAGTGGCTTCTTACTCAGCTGCTCTTTCTTCTCTCTCATGGGGCAGTGGGAACAGGCTCTCCTTAAATCTCACACCTGCCCTGCCCAGCCCAGTCCAAGGACCCAATGAAAGGCTCTGGAGTCATTAGCCATGCCCAGAGTAAACGCAACCTGTGGAATGGGGCGTTCCCCTCCACCCCTCAGTGTCTTTCCATCCTGCAAGGGGAATGTGAGTCTGGGGTGAGTATGTGCACCCTCTGAGGTTCAGCTCCTACCAGGGCCTACCTGCACCCAAGAATGTCTGCAATTAACTGAGAGTGACTGCAATCCCTGGACACCGGGAACCACCCTACTGAACTGTTCTCACTGGGGTCTAGTTGAAGACTCTGAAGGCGCAGAAGCTGAATTGATACATGTGTGGTAGGATTCTAACTCAAAATAGTTATCAGTTCATTTTCTCAGCATTTCCTGGTCTTTCCCTCAGATGCCCAAAAGCAGTTTATCCTCCTTTGGGGAGGATTTTAAAACAGAAATCGGCACTCTCAAAGGCCCAGAAAAGGGGATATTTGGCAGTGGATTTGTGGAGCCAGTTCTCCTGATCCCAAGGACTTGATGAACCAGAGGCTGGGTGTGTATTGTGTGTGCATGTGTGTATGGAGGAGAGGTGGCCATGGAGGGTCAAGGTGGGACAGGGTGTGAAACAGGGGTCCATATTAGTGTGCTAGGGCTGCCATAGCAAAGTGCCACCAAGTGGCTGGCTTAAACAACAAAAACTTATTTTCTCATGATTCTGGAGGCTGGAAATCCAAGATCAAGGTGTTGCCAGGGTTGGTTCTTCTGAGGCCTCGCTCTTTGGCTTGTAGATAGCCGCCCTCCCTCTGCGTCTTCACATTGCTCTTTCTTCTCTGACTGGGTCCAGAACTCTCATGACTGTGTCCAAACTTTCTCTTCTTATAAGGATACAAGCCACATTGGAGTGTGCCCACCTTAATGACCTCATTTAACTCTAATACCTCTTTAAAAGCCCTATCTCCAAATACAGTCACATTCTGAGATCCTGAGGGAGAGGACTTCAACATATGAATTCTGGGAGACACAGTTCATCCCTTAACAGTGCCCAGGGACACAGAATCTTCAGTCTGTCAAGTGGGACTAAGGACAGGGGTAGGGAGGGGTGGGGCTCAGGCTTTAGTTATCCTAGTGGAGGAAACCCGCTCACCATCAACCCATTTCGGGGGGTATCTGCCTCCTAAACAGAGGGCAACTTGGGTGGGATGGAGGGGTGACAGCAATAAAAGCCTTTCTGACCCAGATTCAAGGTGATTAGACCCTTTGAGCCAGGGTAGCAGAGGCCACCACCACTGTTACACATGCCAACCCTCCTGGAGGGCACTCGCTCTGAAGTGGGAAGTAGGTGGCCTGGGTTTAGCTCTGTCCTGACAAGCCAGTATTCTGGAAAATCTCTTAACAGCTGTGGGCTCTGACTTCCATCTCTGAAGGTCAAGAAACAAGGAAACTTGGAATGTCGAGCTAAGGCAAACCCTTCCTTGGGTCCAAAAATTTGAAAAAGATCTGAAAAAGACTTGAGGAACAACCTCGACCTTTGACTCTGATCCCAAGGCAACAAAGCCCCATTAGTATTTAACCATTTCCTAGGAGCCTGTCTCTTGACCTTTCACTGGAGGGAAAAGTCCACCCCCTGAAAGGCAGCCTGAGTCAGAAGGAACTTGAAGTTGAACTAATTTTGCTTCAGCATTAAGCTCTGCCATGCTTTGCCCATAATCGCAAAATCACCAGATACCTTCTTTTTGTCATCTGCCAAATACCCTACCACGTCAGTGAATTTTAAGGAGGATTAAGTCTACAAAATAAGGTATAGATATGTCTGATTTTATTGTACTCTACTTTATTGTGCTTGGCAGATTCTGCATTTTTAACAAATTGCAGGTTTATGGCCACTCTATGTCAAGCAAATCAGTCAGTGCCATTTTCCCAACAGCATGTGCTCGCTTCACGTCTCTGCATCACATTTTGGTCATTCTCACAAATTTTCAAACTTTTTCATTATTATTTTATTCATTATGATGATCTATAATTGATGATCTTGGATGCAACCATCATAATTGTCTTGGGGCATCAAGAGCCTTGTCTATATAAGACAGCAAACTTAATTGCTAAGAGTTGTGTGAGTTCTGACTGCTCTGCTGACCAGCCATTCTCCCAACTCTCTCTCTCCTCTGGCCTTTCTATTGCCTGAGAAACAAGAGTTTTGGAATTAGGCTAATTAATAGCCTAACATTGGCCTCTAAGCACTCAAGTGATAGGAAGAGTCACACATTTTCACACATCTCTCATGTTAAATCAAAACCCAGAAATGGTAAGCTTAGTGAGGAATGCGTGTCAAAAGCTGAGCTAGGCCAAAAGCTAGGCCTCTTGTGCCAAGTGGTTAGCCAAGTTGTGAATGCAAAGGAAAAGTTCTTGAAAGATTAAAAGTGCAACTCCAGTGGATATACAAATGATTATTCTGGGTCAGTGACTGACCCTCCCCCCCCCCCCGGGGTGCTCATCAGGTACCATATTGGCATTGGTATGTGACTGCTATTATTTTCATGCCTGCTAACATAACATCCATTCTCAAGCCCATGGATCAAGGAATAATTTTAGCTTTCAGATCTTATTTAAGAAATACATTTTATAAGGGTATAGCTGCTTATATATAAGCTGCTAATATATAGGAGGAGAAGGAGCCAACCAGAGATTTAGGGCCAGAGAATTTGAGACAGAGGTGGGCAAAAGGTGCATGGTGGGTGACATCCAAGAAAGCTTGGTGTATGTCAGGAAAAGAAAAAAAAAAAAAAAAAGCCAGTGTGACTAGAATATAGAACATGAGGAGGATCCTGGCTTGTCTCAGTTGAGAACTGCTTGTCTACAGCAGTATTAACAATCTCTTAGATTTGTCCAGCTTTTTGAATGCATTAGAACACTTTCTAGGGAGCAAAAGCCCTCAGGCATATGTGTGGGTCCTGTGAGAAAAGGAAGAGGGAGGAACATTGGGGGTAAAGTACTCTCATGTAATTGTAAGCAAAAAGGAGGCATAAGGTAGGCAACAGTCTGGTCTCTCAGCGATGGGAGAGGGTCTTTGGGGAGACAGACCCTCTGGAATGCAGGTTGGGGGTTGGCTGGATGCAGAGGTTTTGTCAGTACCTGGAACATTGGAAAGCTGTTGGTGGTGACAATACCCAAATCAACTTCTCCTTTTTGGAGCTTTGACTTCCAGAAGGCAAATTGATAGTGAGAGCACAGTTGCTCAGTGCTGTGCGGAAATCGGCTTGATCAGGATTACATAGCTCCCAGGACTGAGTGTGTCACTGTGAGACAAAGCTGGGTCCTGATCGAGGGAAACCCGTGCTCCCTGGCACACTCCAGGGTGCCCGTCCCTGGCAACATCACCAGCTCAGCACAGACCTGACCAACTGGAACACATTCCAACCTCTTTTTGCTGAAAGTTTATAAAAAAGGGAAGATCCATGATACCTGTGGTACAGCAGAAAGAGAACTGAGATGGGATGTCTGGATCTAGTTTGGGCTCTGCCACTAACTGGCCATATGACTGCAGATAAATCACTTCTCTCTGAATCTGTTTCTTTGTCTAATGTAAAGAAGAAATTGAGTTGGGGGGATAACAACAAGGAACATGTTAGAGGCATAAACCATGCACCAGACTCGGAGCTAAGGGACTTAGATTCAATCTCATTCCAATCCTATCTAGTAGGTATTATTATTATTTTTTATTGTTGGGGATTCATTGAGGGTACAATAAGCCAGGTTACATTGATTGCATTTGTTAGGTAAAGTCCCTCTTGCAATCGTGTCTTGCCCCCCAAAAGGTGTGGCACACACCAAGGCCCCACCCCCCTCCCTCCTTCCCTCTCTCTGCTCTTCCTTTCCCCACCCCTCCCTCCTTCTTTCTCTCTCTGCTCGCCCCTTCCCCCACCCCCACCATGACCTTAATTGTCATTAATTGTCCTCATATCAAAATTGAGTACGTGGGATTCATGCTTCTCCATTCTTGTGATGCTTTACTAAGAATAATGTCTTCCACTTCCATCCAGGTTAATACAAAGGATGTAAAGTCTCCATTTTTTTTTTTTTTTAAATGGCTGAATAGTCCAGGAATGGATTAACAAGCTGTGGTATATGTACACCATGGAATAATAGTAGGTATTATTTTTAAGCTCATTTTGCAGATGAGGTAACTGAGGCGCAGAGGGTTGAAGTATACTCTGCAGTATTCACACCCAGGTTTGCCTGACTTTGAGGTGGGTGTTCTAACCATGGCACTGTGCTGGATGATCTCTAGGGCCTAACAACTAGAATTTCTTCCTGGAAGAGAAAGTTAGGGGCAAAGGAAAGAGGGAAATGAGGAGAGAGAGAGAAGAATTTCCTGCATAGTGAAAAATGTGAGGCCTTCTTATTGTAAGAAGAGAAGAGTGTGTGCAGTGGGGGGTGTGGAGATGTGAAGATGCACAATGAGAAATCGCATGTCATGATTTTTGCAAACGTTTTCTATTCTGCCTTTAAGGAGCCTCTGCAAGGATCATTACGGTATTGCTGACAGGTGCAAAAAACCCCATGCACTCCCTGACTAGTCCCTCACACACATTGAATTATGAAAAATTTAAAAGTTTAAAGTGAGCAAACCATTTGTTTATTGTTAAAAGAGAGCACTTGGCATGAAATGCTTACTTTTCCATGTCTTGATCTGCTTTGGTTTGTCAAAGCCTCTTTTTTTCATGCAACTGCAAATAAGGATTCCAAAGTCCCTAGCATCTTACCATGTCAAGAATTCAATTAGTTTGAGTCATTTCCAAAACCACTAGCAATTCTATTCTAGAAAATTGCCTTTCAGACGAGAAATTGCCACAGCATAGTCAGTAGAGGGCGCAGGCACTGGGGGAAGTTTCTCACCTGAATATTGTGCGTGCGCGCGTGCGTGCGTGTGTGTGTGTGTGTGTGTGTGTGTGTGTGTGTGTGGGTCCATACCTGTAAGGAAGAGTGGTTCATGCCTCAGGCTTGCCAGAGAGCAGGACTACAACTACCAACACCAACTTCTGCACTCATTATTGAGTCCACTTTGAAAGCAAAAAAAAAAAGCAAGGTCTGACTTCAAACTTTGCCATTTAACAGAGGATTGTATGACATCAGGGATGTTTGGGAGCTTCAGATTCCTCCACAATAGAAAGGGAAGGTTGATTTCCTCCAGAATGGTGTTAGGATTCCATAAGACCATCCTCAGGATGAGTGACTTCTCCCGTGTATACTTACATAGATGTTACTGTATGCGTTAATGCACTGAAATACATTCTGAAGGTCATTCATCCTTCTGTGCATTTTAATTGCTTGGGAACATTACTAAGGCTTCTCCCTTTCCTCAGTTCTCATCTGTAATCAAGGGCTTAACCATTAGAAGGCTAGATAATAAAAATACTCTCTGACCCTTAGTTTCCTTATCTGTAACATGAGGTTGTTAGGAAAATTAAAATCATGTGTAAGAATGTATAATATATAGTAAGTGCTCAGAAATGATTGATTAAAATTTTATCATAAGAGGAGAGAGTATTCTAGGCAAAGGTGTCATAAACCTGGTTCCTCCCCTTCATGAGTCTCATTTTAAATTTAGAGTGACAGGGGCTCCCTCTGCAGAGTTCTTTTCTTTAATGTTTTACTTCCTGCTGGTCTTTTGGAATCAGTTTCCATCCTGGAAGTTTCTTAAGAGCCCTCAGGGAAGGACTTAGGGTAGGGCTAAGTAAGATAAAGGCAAAATGTTCAACCTCAGGGGGTTGTGTAAGGTGCATTTATCTCTGTTCCTAAAAACTCTTGTCTTGTCCCCAGTCCATTAAGTGCCCTGGAGCCCACAGGAGGAAAACACATGTTAAAGATGCAATTAAGATTTTGTCTATTTCAAGGCACTGAGATATCCCTCGGATTTTCCTTTCAGGTTTAACAAGTTTCTTTTATAGGAGAGCCTCCGAATGGGGCCCCATGGCTGAAGTCTTGGCAAATTTGAGGCCCCAAGAGAGTACCCCCTCAAAAGTGCAAGATGCTAGTATAAGAAACTCTCACTGTGGACATGTCCTCTGCAATGGCCCAGGTGAGAGATGGTGGTAGCTTGGAATGAAGTAGGGATGGTGGACAAGGAAAGAAGTGGTGGGCTGAGGCTTATTTTGGAAGTAGAACCCATGGGGCAGGCTAATGGATCAGATAGGGATGAAAGACAGGGTGATGCCTGGATTTGTCTCACTGGCACACTTAGTCCTGTGTGAAATCCTGCAGACTCAAGGTCATTCATATATAGAGTATCGATTGTGCTTGGAAAACTTGAAAACAGGCAACAATAAGAGTTAGCTAAATAGAATAATTATATCTATGTAATGGAATGCTGTGGTTCCATTATTAAACAATGAACAATTTCTAAAGAAAAGCCTTTAGAATATTCTGTTGGGTTGAAAATGTAGAGTGGTGTGTATAGCATGTATCATTTGTATAAAACAAAAAGTGAAAATATACATAGCCCCATTTGCTTATACATGCATAGAATATCTCTAGGGGAATATCCCAAGAAATGTACAGCATTAGGTACCTTTCAGGAGAACTGGGTGAGTGGAGGCAGGGTGAAGAGTAGGCTTGTATGTCATTTTGTACTTGTTTGAATTTTGAATTATGGGGCTGTATTACTTTATTAGTTTTCTATTGTGGTCTTGACAAATGATCCCAAATGTGATGGGTTAAAGCCGTATCATTGTGTGATGTTAAAAGTTGTGTGATGTTAAAAGTTGTGTAGGTTAGAAGGTTGACAGAGGTCTCACAGGACTAACATAAAGGGATGGGTGTGCTGTGTTCCTTTCCAGAGGCTTTAAAGGAAAATCTGCTTCCTTGCCTTTTCTAGTTTCTAGAGGCTGCCTGCATGCCTTGGCTCATGGCCCCTTCCTTCATCTTCAAAGTCAGCAGTGTTGTATGTCTCTGACCCTTCTTCTGAAGTTGTGTTTCCTTCTGAGCACAGCTGGGAAAGATTACCTGCTTTGAAAGACTCCCATGAATAGATTAAATTTACCCAGATAATCCAAGATAATTTTCCTATCTCTATGTCCTTAATTTAATACGTGCCAAGTCCCTTTTGCCATGTAAGACAACAACCTATTAACGAATTTCAGGGACTAGATATGGACATCATTGGGGGTCATTATTCTGCCTACCATAGTTATCCACTCAAAAATAGTTTAAAATGCAATGAAAAAATAGTGCATCTCAAACTTTTGATTTGAGCCTCTGGGTAGTAGCGTGTTCACCAATAACAGGGATCAAAGGAGCAGGAACAGGTGGGGGGAAATAGTCTGTTTGGGTATATTAGGTGAGTTTGTGGGTTGGTGCTCATCAAATTAACTGGGTCTGAAGATATAAATTTGGGAGTATCAGCATTTAGGAAGTGATTAAAACTGCAGAACTGGCCAAGAGCACTCAGGGAGAGTTCTTGGATTAAAAAGAAAAGAAGCCCCAGGATGATGCTGTGAAGCCCACAGGTAGGGGAAGGAGAAGGAAACAAAGGAGGCCAGGAAGGAGCACCAGTGGGGATGCAGGGAAACCACACTGCCTCCTCCAGGAGGACTCCCCCTGCAGCACGGATTTGAAGAGCTTCCAGCCTATGCCCCTTTGTTCATTTGGTTCATGGGATGATCACAATGTGTAATTCCTCTGTTTGTATTGGTTTTTTTAATTGCCTGTCTCTCTTTACTGTTTTGTAAGTCTCATGAGAGCAGAGCTTTGCCTGGCTTGATCACAGCTGTATCCCCAGCACCTAGTTCAGTGCCCTGCTCAGCATAGGCACTCAGTAAACACTTGTTGAATGAATGAGTGCATTAATGAATAGATGAAGACAAATTTGATCCCTTTATCCTCAATCTATAAACAAAGAAAATGTCTCTAAAATTGAAAAATCACAGTGGGATTCCCCATAAGCAGGCTTGCACAGGAATTGTCTACTGAACATCTTGAAAGCACCAGGAACATACCTCTATCCCATCATTCCCTAGAGTGAGGCCTTACCTTCTTAGCACAGTGCCTAGCAGCCAGTAAACACTCAATACATTTTAGCTCTTCTTTTTATTAGTATTTTAAAAATGCAAATATCCCTGGGAAAAAAAATGGCCCATGCAGACATTAAACATTTAGTATGAATTAGTTTCTCAACAGAAATAGTTAAGCAAGAATCTTAGGGCAGGGGCAAGGTTGGGGTTGCCCAAAGGGGAAAAGGGTTTCCCCCAAATTCTCCAAAATCTAAAGCGAATCTCAATGCCTGGTTTTGCTCGAGGCTCATACCTTCATAGCAGGAAGACTGCTCTGCAAGCAATATCAGTCACTGGCTTTTCATTTCAGGGCGATACAAGTCTCCCTGCGAGCTGAACCAGGCAGTGGAGGAAATGAAGAGGCCCTCAAGGGAGGGGCAGGGGAAAGAAGGCAGTGCGGGTGCAGCAGGCCGTGACAGCAGCCGCCTCTTCAACTTGGATGGCTCCTTCTGCTGCTACTGCTCTGCCATGAACAGGTAAAGGGTACTGGGTAGGGCTGAGACTTTCTTTCAGTTCCCTTCATACTTGTGGGGAATTGGGGCTCAGTTAGTATAAAGGGAGTACCATGTGGCCCAAGGGGGGTGGGCATCTCCCCTTTCTTGGAACAGTTTTCTAGCGTGCTGTATATCCCAAACCCCCCAAATCAAATATACAGTCGGACAACTCCTTATGCAGAGAATGGAAATAATATTGTGGTTGGAGTACGTCTAAGGCTGTTAGGGAAAGGATTGAGCTATTGCTTCAGTGCCTTAGGCTAAACAGTTTGAAAACGTACAGGCAAATGTATACTGTTGTGAATTTATCAAACTAGACCCTGAATCCCTTAAGGGCAGGACCCAGGCTCTAGGCTACAGTTTTTGGTCCCCTAACACTCAGCACAGCTGTTGGACACGAGGATTTGTCTACACCTGTGCTGTACAGCACTTGAATTGAGAAGTGCACTGAGCATAAAATACACCCTGACTTTGAAGACTTAGTAGGAAAAAAGAACAGAAAATGCCTAATAATTTTTCTATTGAGTGTAAGTTGAAATAATAATATTTTGATACATTGGGTTAAATAAAATTTCCCATTAAGATTGTTTCATGTTTCTTCTTACTTATTAAAATGTGACTACTAAAACATGTTAAATTACTCTTGTGGCTTACGTGATATTTCTATTGAACATTTCTGGTCTATATGTCCCTGACCTCCCCTCTCCTGCCCTTTCCTGCTGCCCTTAACCTCTAACCAGACTGGAGACACCCTTCTCCCTGGGTATCTAAAACCTTCACAATCTTTTATTGGCCAGACTAAGATCTCCTTTATGTTTGTTCAATCAGTGATTATAATGCCTTAACAAAGGCATTGCTCATGTTATTTAAGCCTTTTCTATAATTGCACCTTTTTTTCTAGGGTAAAAAAAATGCAGGCAGCAGCAAATAGGAGAGGAACTAACTTTAATTGAACATCTAAAATTTACAAATTTTATCTTAAGTTTATTTTTACCACAGCCTGGTATAGGCATTGTTTCCTCGTTTTTTTTTTTTTGTTTGTTTGTTTGTTTTCAGTTGAAGAAACTGAGACTTAGAACTCTGATAACTTGCCCCAAATCATGCCCCTAGTAGGAAGTGCAGGGTCAGGGCTTGAGACCTGGTGTGCTGACTCCAAGGTCAAAGTTTTCCCCCACCAGTAGCATGTGGCTTCATTTTTGTGTCATTTGAGATGGGTCTCCAGGGATTCCCTGACTCACTTGTATGTTCTATTATGCCTGCCCATGGAAGGTGCTCCTTAAGGAGACCCTGGATGATTCAGTCTTTATCCACAGATTTCTAGGTTGTGCAAGGAATGAGCCCATCTGGGTACATTCTGGTCCTGTCGTGGCCCCTAACTAAGTGACCTAGGACGTGTAGCTTCCCACCGTCATAAAACAAACAAACAAAAAAACCTATACTCTTTGTGATCCTAAGCCTGTTGGGTGGAGAAACCAAATTAAGCTGCCCTTGTATATTTTTTGGGGTGGGGTGGGGGTGAGGATAGAGTCCCCGTATGTCTCCCAGGTTGGAGTGCAGTGGCTATTCACAGGCACCATCCTAGCCTCAAACTTTTGGCCTCAAACGAACCTCTTACCTCAGCCTTCTAAATAGCTGGGACTTAGATAGGTGAATGCCACTATCACATCCAGCTGCCCTTACAGCTAATCCCCAGTGGGTTACATCTAGAATTAGAGGAGTTTTTTCTAAATAAGAATTTTTATTAAAAACACAGTCTGCAAACCTATTGTTTCCTCATGTCCAGATTTCTGTTGAATGTGCAGAACACTGAATTCCGGACAAGGGAGTCCACGTGTGGGTGGGCAAAAACCCTCAAGTTCATTTTCAAGGATTAGGGGGTTTTTGATGGCTGCCCACTCAGCAGGTGGTTTCCAGAGCAATTGCATACTGGTGCATGTCTCAGGAATTGTGATCTGGTATCATTCTCTAATACCTAGAAATCCTCATTATCTGTTTAGCAGATCAGAGAGGAGTGCCAAACCCTTTCAGAAGGCTGCTCAATAATCCTCCTTGAAAAGCCTGTTTTATAAGAGCAGCATCAAAGCTGGGCTGACCTTAGGGGTCCACTCTTGAAGATTGACAGCCTCTTCCCTTTTTAAAACTGAATGTAAAGAGTGAATAAAGTCCAGCCTGGGGGCTCTTCACAGCTGCATACGGATTATGCTAAAACAATTAAGCCCCCCGTTCCATCCCCCCAACTCAAGCCTTACCCAAATTTCTTTATTCAATGCTTGCTGATTGCTGCTAAGAAGGCCTATAAAGATTAATTTTCCAAATGAGTTACCATTTCTTGTTCCAAATCCCTAGAGGGTAAATTTAAGTGCCCTGCAGTAGCTAGTACTTCTAAAATGCTTTGAGGCTGAATAGTGATTTTTATCTGTTCAGCTAGGCTGAGCCATAAATTAATTCACTTGAAGTCTTTGAGCCTTGATGTTAAAAAAAGAACGGGTTAGGGAATACATCCTTTATCTAACTCCCTTTGAAATTGGGTTCTGGAATTTGAAGCTGGGGTAGGGGAGAAGGGGCAGGAAGAACCATTATTGAGGATTTGAAAACCTATTTCTTAAGTGTGCCTATTAGCAGCAAATGCCTACCTGCTATTCAAAGCGTCCAATGATTCCTAGTCAAGAAACCTCGTCTAACACTGTGTAACTGAAAATAAAAGGAGGAAACACATCAAGGATTGAAAAACCTATTTCTTAAGTGTGCCTTTTAGCTGCAAATACCTACCTGCTTATTGTTCGAAATGCCCCACGACTGTTAGTCAACACTCCAGTTACTCTGTAACTGTAAAGAAAGGGAGAAAAACACTTAGAATTTGAAAACCTATTTCTTAAGTGTATCTATAAGCAGGAAATGCCTGCCCATTGTTCAGGGTGCCTGCTGCATGACTATTAGTCAAGAATCCTTGCCCAACACTGTGTAGTTGGAAAGAAAAAGAGGAAAAACATTTTATATAAATAAAACTCCTATTGAGTTACTGCTGGAAAACAAAACAGACAGATTCTGAAAGATCTTTTAATATGTTGATAATGGAGATTGTTAAGGCATATATGTAACTTCTAGATACATCTTTCCTGTGAAAATCCGTAACAGAAGACCGCCAGAAGCTGCTTTGATAGGAAGAACAATCTAAAGATGTTTTACCGTTTGGCTAAACCTTGTTATTTATACTGTCCTCCTCCCCAAAGACCACGACCTTCAGAAACAGGGATGATGTCTGAAAATATAAAGGCAAAAATGACTTTAATCTTAACCTGGTCGTAAAGACATATTGCCCCCAGTTAATAACAGTGTGGTATTTTTAGAAGGTACTGAGGGAAATTTATGTAAACTTTTAACTGGGCCAAGAGCCTTTCAAAGCAGGAAGCACACAGTAGATACTCAATAAATGCTGAGTAAACAGGAAGTGGTAAAGAGCCAGTGCTTTGCTGACTTGCCCTTCTTGCTGGGCCCTTTGCCTGCTCCCAAAGCCCCTGCAGGGCTGTGCCTCCTCCACTGCACGGGATGTGGGAGAGAAAGCCAAAGGCCCCTTCCTAAGGGCAAAGCATCATTCCTGTTTGGAGGCAAGGCTTGAGATCCTGATCCAGGGTGTGTTGGGTCTGGAATAAAGATGAGGGAGTGGATGCAAAGAGGACCGTTTCAGGGAGGGCACATGTGGTCACTGCAGCTGGAAAGCTGGATTGCAAGAAGCTGGTGGAAAGAAGGATTCAGGGGAGACAGCCTGACACTCCTCCCTTTGTGTGACCCAGTGAGTCCTTCCTGAGAGCGGCACAAATCGAAACTACCAAGCAAAACTGGCTGGAATGTCTTTTAGGTGACGGAGGTGGAGATCAGAGTGAAGGGTGAGGGACAGGAGGATCTGGGACTAGAACCCAGAGTCCCTGCTCAGGCAGCAGAGTCTTCCCGAACCACCGACGATACTCCCACTTGCTCTCTTTCCTTCACAACTTTCCCTCTCACGTGTGTGGAACATCTACTCTGCCCATAGCTTTGATTTTCAAAATGAGCTAAATGTAAAATGACTCCAACGAGGCTCAGGTGCTGGATGTCCCAGAATAAGAGAACACTTACTGAAACGTGTTTTAGAATAGGAAAGTAGAGGCAGCCTAACCCTTGGTCCTTGCATATCAAAATAGACTTGTTCCCAAAAAACCAAGTTCATGGCAAAGCTACTTCACTGACCTACATTAAAAGGAGCAGGCACTATCAGGAAGAGATCAGAGGGTGGGCAAGATACCTTGTGAGCTTTGCAAGATGCTCTGTAAGTAGAAAACAAAACCCTCGGGGTTGTAAAGAGAAGTTGAACTGTCAGGAGAATTTTTTTCCCCAGGTGCTGCATTTGCAGGCAGCTTCAATTCTGCCCACACTGCCTTTTGGTAATTCCATTCACCTCACAACGCTTCTTCTGAAAAACTATCTTCACGTTCCAAAGCTTCTGTTATCTCGGTACCGAAGCTCTCAGGGTTCCTGACCGGATCCCTCCCTCTTGCTCTCCCAATTCCTAGTCTTTCCTTCCTTCCCAGGCCACTCCTCTTCTTTCATTGCTAACCCTGGCTGGGGCTGACTCACCAAGAAAGGCCAGTTCTGTCTGCAGCTGGCTCCTTTGTATTTTAACCTTTTCTCTCCTTTTCTCCTTCGTTTAGTGCACTATGTAGTCACTGCAGAAAAAGGACAAAATGCAGAGAAATAGTAAAGCAGAATATGAAAATCACCAGAAATCTCACCACCCAGAGATAATTATTCACACTTTTGGTAGTTACTTTTCCATGATGGGGGATGTGGAAAGACGGTCGTGATATATTGCTAAGTGGGGGAAGAATAACACAACGTACACACAGACACACAAGCACACAGCACGTTTATTTTAATGGAGTATAGTTGACATTCTGCTGTGTTGTCTGCCTTTTGTGGACTCAGCAATATCGCGTGACCATCTTTCTCTGTCGACAAATTCGTTTGCATGGATACTTGAGTAGTTAAATTATATTCTGTCTCATGGATGTCCCATGGTTTACACAAGCCACCTTGGTGGGTAGTTAAGGTTGCTGCTCAATTGCTGCTGCTGTAAATGACACAGCAGTCACCCACATTACATCTGGACCCTTGCACACACTTTCTTGACTATTTCCTCAAGATTAATTCCTTGAGTGGAGTCAAAGAAATATGGACATTTTCATTGCTTTGTGATACTCACAACCAAATTTGCCATCAGAGTGTATCTATTAGCCTTCCTGCTAGATGGTGTCTATCTGCAGAATACTTAGCTGGGGTGAACATTTTCATTTTATTAAAAGATGGTTTCAGGGCCAGGTGTGGTGGCTCACATCTGTAATCCCAGCACTTTGGGAGACCAAGGCCAGAGCATCACTTGAGGCCAGGAGTTCCAGATCAGGCTGGGCAATGTTGTGAGAGCCCATCGTTAAAAAAAAAAAAAAAAAAAATCAGCCAGGTGTGGCTGTGCATTCCTGTAGCCCTGGCTACTTGGGAGGCTGAGGCAGGAGGATCACTTGAGCGCAGGAGTTTGAGGTGGCAGTGAGCTATGATATATACTGATCTATAAATACTGTCAAAGAAACTGACAATAAAAAATAAAAAAAAAATGATTTATTTCTTTGGTTGTTAGTGAGCTAGAACTTTCTAAATAAATGTGTGTGTTTGGCCATTTACACGTGTCTCTGTTTCAGCGTTTACTGAGCATCAGTTAGCTGCAGAGACTGGGCAGTGCACCAGCATGGAGGAGTCGCAGCTTAGGGGGGAAGACAGACAGCAGTCAAGGTAACAGATTACAGCCCTGGGTGGCAAATGTGACGGTTGAAGGTACTGTGGTGTGGCAGCCTCACCCCAGCTTCCTGGGAGGGATGGGGACTGGAAGGGAATGAGCAGAGCCTACACAGGCAAGGACGAGTGTGGGGCACTGAGAAACCGCAAGAGGCTCCCGCTGGGTGCAGCATGCGGTGTGACTGGAACTGCTGACGGGCAAGTGTGGGAGGTGGCAGGACTCAGAACTTGACAGAGTAAGGCATTTGGGCTCTATCCTGGTGGCTGGAAAACACTGACCATGGTCAGGCAGATTGATATACAATAGTAACACGCAAGAGGCGACCTGCACATAGACGCTTTGCTGGTTGGCTCTTGTCCTGGACACTTTTAACAAACTACTGAAAGGTGCAGGGTTACCATTGGGCCCTGCAGCACCTGTGTAGGGTAAGGAAGGGGTGCCCCTTTCTCAAGTAAAATCTTTCAAGGTAGTAAATTATGGGCTTTTCAGTAATAACAAAGCAAACACAAGTGTTGATATGCATTAAATAATTAAATCCAAAAAAATAGAAAATGAGTGCTTTAGTCACAATGACCAGGAATTCAAAATCTCTGGGATATAACAATTTGTTATATGATAGTTTCTGTAATAAAATAATTTTTTTTCATTCTTTCTTTCTTTTTTTTTGAGACAGAGTCTCACTATGTCACCCTGGGTAGAGTGCTGTAACATCACAGCTCATAGCAACCTCAAACTCTTGGGCCTAAGCGATTCTCTTGCCTCAGCCTCCTGTGTAGCTGGGACCACGGGCGCCCACCACAATGCAAGTCTATTTTTTGTTGCAATTGTCATTGTTTAACTGGCTGGGGCTGGGTTCAAACCCGCCAGCCTCAGTTGTATGTGGCTGGCGCTGTAACCACTGTGCTATGGACGCCGAGCCATAAAATAGTTTTTATAGAACCAAAAATTTCTTTGGCAATTTCAATGCTTGCTTGTTCCAGTGCTTTATTTTCAATAGAAAGGGTCGCTAAAATTGACATTGTAACAATTTCCTGCGATATTGTGGATAAGTAGATTTTTGTACATTTTTCATTGTGAGAAGCTACATTTTCCACCAGGGGCTGATATTACCAAGGCTCATACATCCTGAGAGCCCCAGTGGTTTTAGTAAATGTGTCCAGGATGTTATTATTACTGCAAATATATTGAGGCTTTTCCTCTGAGCCATCCAGAGTTTAGAAAACGACTTAAGGATTTTAGTTCCTCTCTACACCAATGTCTCATCCATAGTATCGCACTTCTTACAATCTTCCTTAGTTTCAATTGTACATTTCTAATAGTTGCAGAAGCTCAGATTTTTCAAACTTTTTCAAATCGCAAGTGGCAACTAGAATACGGAAAAGACCATGGTATGCTTTGGGATTCACAACCCTTTCTTTTAAAGAAATATTATTGCTTCTGGTAGAGAAAAAAATTGATTTTGATGTTGATCTCCGGATCAGAGAAGGGCTGGTTATATAAGTCACAGTTAAAATGAATCATCTCTTTCCTTTTTTTAGTATTCTCTCAATGTCATGAGGTTACAATATATTTAGCATCAATAATATTTATTTCATAAACCATGTATCATGAACTAGGCAAAACTTTATTTTTTCCCAAGCGTTTCTTAGTCTTCTTGATACTTTCAGGGACATTTGCTACATTAACTTTTGATTTCTGCTTATTTTAACATTTATGGTGTTGCAAATTTTAATTAAAATATTATGCCAAATTAGTGCTGAATAAATATATTAAACATTATGTATTTTCAAAAATATAGCTTTTGCTTGCATTCTGGAATCTTTATTATTATCTTAATCAATATCAGAGACTTCTAAAGAAGGCTCCAAATGCCTCTAATTGACTTGTTTGGGTCACAATGGTTTCAGGTGGATTTTTCTGTAATGCATCGGGCAGTAATCCCAATTTTACGTTTGATGACTCTGTTTTCAATGCTCTCCAAATAATTCTGAAGAATTATAATTGCTGAAGTCAAATTTCTTGGATGTTATAATAGGATTCAATGTTGTCAAAAAACTTTTTAATATTTTATTCACCACTAGGCTTAAAGAATAGGTGGGGACTTAGGTTGAAACTTGCTGTTTGTCATAAATTTTTTTCATCATTGTTGTATCTCCTCTGCTTCCTCAATGATTCCAGCCTAGATTCAGTGGATTTTTGTTGGTAGTCTACTAAAAATCTATATAAACCTTTTCCACCTATATCATTTATTGTGGAAAAAATTATAATATTTGCCTATGGACATAAATTGCATCTTGAAAATTTATAAACCTAAAAATCATTGTTAACTATTACACCTGGCTTATATCAAGAGATGTACCTCTGTCATTTTACTGTGTGATATTTAGCATTTCTTTTTCTTTTCCTTTCTTTCTTTCTTTCTATCTTTCTTTCTTTCTTTCTTTCTTTCTTTCTTTATTTATTTTTTGCAGTTTTTGGCTGGGGCTGGGTTTGAACCCGCCACCTCCCTCATATGGGGCTGGTGCCCTACTCCTTTGAGCCACAGGCGCCACCCGATATTTAGCATTTCCTAAAGATTTAAAATGATTTCAGTCAACACATCTGCTATTTTTAATTAGCAGATTGGTTTTCATCTGCAGACTAGTGTGTAAATGTTATTTGGTGTTTATATTTGTGCTCTGTAGAAATGTTCTGCTATAATGCTATTTATCTTCTATGGTTTTTGTAAATGAAGAAAATTCCAGTTTTACATACATTTTCTTGGATGATCCTCATTTGTCTTGCCAAAACGGAATTGTGTTTTTTAATGTGTTCAACAACAGTATACCAGTATTTTCCCTAACACCTAGAATCTGGTTTGCAACCTTGGTAATTGCATATCTTAAATCAGATTTAAAAGGTGAATATTGAGCCATCCTGTTAATCCTCACTTCAGATTCTTCAGGTTTATTTTTATTTTTTGAATTTTATTTTATTATTAAATCATAGCTGTGTACATTAATGCAATCATGGGGCACTATACACTGGTTTTGTAGACCATTCGACATATTTTCATCACACTGGTTAACATAGTCTTCCTGGCATTTTCTTAATTATTGTGTTAAGACATTTATATTCTACGTTTACTAAGTTTCACATGTACCCTTGTAAGAAGTGCGCAATGTAAATGGTGACAGCCCAGCCACGGAGACAATAGGAGGCAACAACCAGGGACAGAGCCTCAGGGAAAAGCA
>CAUYPK010168483.1:0-11380 GCA_963574355.1 Loris lydekkerianus | reverse complement strand
CCCTCCCCCTCCCCCCACCTCCCCCTCCTCCTCCCCCTCCTCCTTCTCCGTTTTTTTTGAGGCAGAGTCTCACGTTGTTGCCCCTGGTAGAGTGGCTCACAGCAACCTATAACTCTTGGGCTCAAGCGATTCTCTTGCCTCAGCCTCCTAAGTAGCTGGGACTACAGGCACCTGCCACAACACCTGGTTATTTTTAGAGGTGGGGTCTCGCTCTAGCCCAGGCTGGTCTTGAACTCATGAGCTCAGGCAATCTGCCCACCTTGGCCTCCCAAAGTGCTGGGATTACAGGCATGAGCCACCATGTAGGGCCTGGAAGCTCCTCTTCTAAAAAGGCCTCTGAGTTGTTAATGGAGAGTTCCACATCTGTGCACCAATGCTCTCATTGGTGAGCTGGCGGGGAAGTGGAAGGTGATGCTGCTGGTGGCAGGAGGAGGGCTCCCCAGAAGCCTGAGGGGGCGGCCAGCATTGGTAGATGGTCTGGGGCTTAGGGAGGGAGGAAGGGAGGGAGGGGGCAGCGGGGGGGAGCCAGGCTCATAGGCCTCTTGAATCCCCTCTCACTCCCTGGATGGCTTGGGGTACCAGTGTCAGTCCGCAGTGGGGTGTGGAGACAGAAGGGCTTTTTCAGAAGCTGACTCTGGCTGCAGGTGCAGGTTTTACCAGGGCCACCTGTAGGCAAGGAGGCCTGTCAGGGCCTGTCAGAATCCAAACAGGATTTAATGCCAGTTTCCATTCACAACAAAAAATTCCAGACAGGGAAATCACCACCTACTGAGTGAAGCCCCTCTCTCATCCTTTATGCCATGTGATCTTCACAGTTCAATGAAACAGTTGTCTCTACTTCACAGGGGAAAAACTTTGCACTTAGAGAAGGGACCTCACACAGCTTGTTAGTGGCAGGTTAAGGAAAAGAACTCAGACGTCCTACTCCAGTATCAATACTTCTTTTTTGTGGAGAATTTGGGGGTGTCTGCCTGGCAGGGCCTGGAGAGTGACTATTAATAGATGCAAAGACATTCAGTGGTATGTGGTGCTGGGCAGTCTTGGGACCAGGGCTGGGGCCATGTCATGAACAAGCCCCAGATAGTTATACATGCTCGGTCTGAAATCAGGGAATCTTGGTTGGAGAGCAGCCCCGCCACTTACCAACAGTGTGGCCTGGGGAAGTATCTTAACCTCTCTGATGGGGACAGCTGTGGTACCTATGCAAGGCATACTGGTGAAGAACCCCTGAGAAGATGTCGGTGAAGATGGAGGTGCTTTCTGAACCATGAGCATGGGGAGGATGTGGGCTTGTTCCACAGTCCCTGTTGCAGCGCTGGTGCTAGGCATGGCGTGGTCATGGCCGCACATGGTTGCATTGTGCTAACCACCTAACCGAATGGAAGGTTTGGTAGCTGGTGAGAAGGGACTGAATTCTAACAAGAGAGGGCAGCTGAAGCTACCTTGGGAGGATGAGCAAACGCATGTGCAGACCAGGAGGCAGGAGCTCTGACTGGAGGCAGCTATGGTCAGCTCAGCAGCAGAGCTGTGCCAACAAGCACAGGTTAAGAAGATCCAAGTTCAATTTTCTGTTCTGCTGTCCCCTTGCTGTGTGACTTTGGCCAAGGCCTAGCCCTTTCTGGACCTCTGTTTTTGTTCCCAGAGGCCAGATGGAGGGCATAAGGTGACTGGGAGCTGAGCTGTCAGGGAGGGAGGCTCCTGCACCTGAGGTCTCCAGGCCTGTTGGGATCTGCCAGCCTGAAGGGGATTTCCTGGGGCCGGCCCAGTTCCCAGCCCTGCTGACGTCACCCCTGGATGGGTGCCCAGAGTTTGGGGGGGGGGGGCTTCCCAGAGCAGCACTCCAGGGGGAAAGGCAGGCGGGCACTCTCCCAGCCCATACGCTGGCCCTCCCTCTGGGGCCCTGGGGTCTCCCCATCCCCACCCCCAGGTAAGAAAGTGGGGATCTCTCCCATTGAAAGAAGAAGGCACTGACTGTTGGCCCAAGATCCCGATTTGCTGTGTGACTTCAGGCAAGTTCCTTCCCCTCTCTGGGCCTTGGCCCCCTGTCTCTGCAATGAGGAGAGATTTCCAAGCTTTTTGGAACTCTTAACACTCTGGAATCTGAGTTGGGGGTCCTGGGAAAGGGGTAGAGGGTTGATTCCAGGGATTTGCTCCCCACTATAGCACAGAAGCTGTGGGAAGCAGGGGTGTGCCATAGGAGAAAAGCTGCCCCAAGTCCTCCAGGTGGCTCCAAGAGGGAGCAAGGCAAGATTGGGGTTTTAGAAACATATTTATTTTTAAGTGTCCTATGTCACTAGGGGCTTTTTCTTTGGGTTTTGAAATGCTCCAGAAGCCAACACTCTGCATGTGTATGTTTGCCGAGCAGAATATGGGCTGTATTTATTCATCCTTTAGCCCGAGCCCTTAAAAATATAGACGGCTAATGTCTTCAGCATGTATGAAATATCCCATATGCTCGGAAACAAAAGGGGCTCTGTTATTAAAGTTTCATTTCCACACGCCCCCTCCCCTCCCTCCCGCCCGCCCCCCTGACACCCTGCCCTCCTCCCATCCCACTCAGCCTGCTCCAGACAGAGTGAGAGTGAAGCGGCAGCAGTGGACGGGGCCCGGGCACAGCTGGTCCCTGTGCCAGTGGCTGTGGTGTCTGGCTCCAGGTGAGGGGGCAACTTCAGGGAGACAGAGCGGGGTCTTCCAGGGGAGAGGGGCCTTGGGGTCCCTGGGATGGCCAGAGGGAGAGTGGAGGTGGAGGTGGCCCTTCTTGCGGGCGCCTATGGGGCCGGGGCCCTGGCAGGGCCCTGCTGTCTGGGACGGAAATGCCCGCTCTGCTGCTAACTGAAACCACATGTGTCTCCCAGGCAGCGAGGCAGAGACGCTGCCAAGCCTGGGGCTTGGGACTTGGGGGAGGAAAGTTGCAGGCTGGCCCCGTCATGTGTCCCAGTGGGTGAGGGGAGGCACAGGAGGGCTCAGGGTCACTTGCATTTGTACAAATGAGAGTGTATCAAAGAGTGTGAGTGGATGTCTGAGTTCTGCGTGAGTGCATGTTGGGAGAATGAGTGTGTGTCTGGGTCTCCGCCTGAGCCCGTCTGCAGATCAGAGTGTCCCTGTTCACAGGGCTCGAGTGGTCTCCCTTTTGTCCTCCTGTGGCCTGAGCCCTGGGGAGACTCCTACCTGTCGCCCTGAGCTTGGGGCCTGCTGGCTGCCTCCTGGGAGGGTCTGGTGGGTGGAGAGACACCCCAGCTGAGTGGATGATGGTCCTCACTGAGCACCCTGTGGCCTCCATCTCCTCTGCTCCTTCTCCTCCCATATCTGTTTTCATCTTTTTAGAGTAGTCACCTCCAGGAGTTTGGCATTCCAGGGCACTGTAGCCCTGGAATGTGAGCAAACCTAGGCCGAGTGAGGGAGCAGCTTGCCTGTGGCCATCATGGAGATGGCAGTGGGCCTATCCAGTCCCATCCAGGGGGCTTACTGTGGATGGTGGGCAGCTCTCCTCCCGCCTCCGGGCCTCAGTTTCCCTATCCATACAGTGCCAAGGTTGGGCCAAGATAGTGTTTCCCCAAGTGAGGTGTGCACACTTCTGGCAGCTCATGGGATGATGCCACGTGGATAGCCAGCTTGTGTGTTTGTTTTACCTCCCTTAGGGAAGGATGTATAAATAGCATATCAACCAGTGAGTAGGTATAAAGAAAAGTGTAGTTGACCCAAAGGAATGAAAACTGGGGACCAGTAAAACACCCTGGGTCCTGTCTGTTTTGGCAGTGGGCTTCCACCATTTTAAATGCTTATAAGTGTGTTAATTCTGGCTGTCTAGGGCCTGAAGATGTGATCTGCTATGTGGACCATCTTTAGGGCTCCACAAACCAGCAGCCCTATAATTTTGTGGTTACAGAGTGGGAAGTCCAGTTGCCACCGTTGGATGTGTGTGTGTGTGTGCACTGTGTGTGCCATGTGAGAGGATGGAACAAGCAGAATTGGGGAAAAGATCAGCCTAGCCCAGGTGAGGGCAGGATGCCCAAGGTCAAAGGCAGGGAGTTTGGAAAAGAGATTTGTCCTGTGACTAACATTCTCAAGTGCTTTGTCCAGCCTCAGGCTTGCTTTGAATCACCAGAGTAGGGGTGTAGGCAAGAGGCCAGCCTGGCCTTGGCCTTTCCTGTCACTCAGCCCTGACTCTCTGGCCATTTGGCTGCCTGGTATCTTCCAGCCTGGGACTGGTCCAGGAGGGGTACACTAAAAGGATACAGGGCTTGGGCGGTATCCCTTTGGCAGAGCTCCCCAGTAACTTCTCCCCGCTGGACTGGTAAAGGACATACACCTTTGCCATCCTCCCTTCCTGTGGGGTTTGCTATTGCTATTATTACCTGTGATGATAACTGCTTTAATGTGGATATTCCTTGGTGATTTTTCTTATCACCACTCTCTAGGAAGCCTGACCCTGCTCTGTTGCAAGAAGCGCAACTTCCAGGATTATTCTTCCTTGTCTCAGCCCTCAACAGGCAAAGGGTACCAAGCTTTGGCTCAAAAAATGTGGACAATGTTCTGGGTGGGGATGAATTCATGGCCCCTTCTTCGGGAGGCAGCAGGTGCAGAGGAAGAAGGCCAGGGGTGGATCCATTTGAGCCCTGACGCTAACTTGCTGTGTGACCTTAGGTGAGATCCTTGCCCTCTCTGGCCCTCCTTTTCTCTACTCCCAAGAGCTCATCCTTGATGAGGCTGAAGTGATTCTCTATCTCTGCCCTACAGTGGTGCAACATGGTTCTTCTAGGAGGTTCTTGTTCTTACAGAAATGTGCCTTTGCTATGGGGACGCGCCCTGTGAGTTTAGGTGCTGGGCTCCCTGCAGCAGGGTAGGCCACAGAGACTCATCCATATTCTTTGTGTCTAGGTTCTCTTGAGGCCTGAGCCAGCTGTTTCAAACCCTGGGAAAGCAACTGGCCAGAGGCAGGGGCACAGTTCCTGCCTGCAGAACTTGTCTCATTCTACCTGGCTTCAGTGGCCTTATAGGTCCTGCTGAACCACTAGCAGCTATACCCAAGGCCAAGAGCAAACAGAGACCTGCTTTATGATGTGCTAGGCAGCTGTATGGGCATCATTATAGAGAGGGCTGCCTGACCTGGGGGTGGGAGGTGGCACATGAACTTAAAGAGCAACTCTTTCCCAAAGAAGCATTCTCATTTAGAAATGAAACTATTCACATAACCACAGTCTGCATAAGCAACCTTGGGATGGAGGCAGAGGATTCTAGTTAAATTTGGCTTACCCACTGACAGTGATGCCCTGGTCTCTCTGCTTCCTTAAATTTCTTCTTCTTGGGTTTGGTAGAGGCTGAGTATGGAAGTGGTGATGAAACAGTTTACCTATGGAGTCACATTCTGGTCTATGTGTGACAATATTAACTTTAGGCAAGGGAAAACTAAACTTTGCTGTCAAGTTAGGAAAAAAGAAAAAGAAGAAAAGAAGTCAGGTGAACCCTTACGCTGCTGCTGCAGCAGCTGTGGGAACTTGGCAGATCATTGTGTCTCTTCAGCTCTACTTCCAGATCTGTAAAATGGGTTGTCATGAAGATTCATATGGTGTTAGTAAAGAAGCCTAGCACACACTGCAGCTGGCACTGGGGAAATTGTAGTTCAAAGATATTGGGTCTGCCAGTCACTCTGCTGACTTAAAGGATGGGGGGTGTCACTGTCTCCCTTTTTCAGAGGGGAAGGCAAGGCAATGAGTGATGAGCCCTGAGATGAGAAGAGAACCAACCCTTTCCTTGCCCTGGGTTCCAGTCTCACCCTGGTCCACTGGCTCTGTCACTTTATATTACTTAACCCCTCTGGGTCTCAGTTTATCTATAGAAGAGGCAGGAATAGTCCCTACCTCACAGGGCAGCTGTGAAGGTTACATAAGCCAACCCTAAACTTCTGGCACGTAATAGGTGCTCAATGGACATACTCTACCTGAATGGAAACTGAGGCACTTTTGCCCTTCACACTGCTCCCCTTCAATACTCCCTCTAGTCCCCAGACGGGTTACACCCTTTGTGAGTAGTCAGGACAGATGGCCAGAAGCCCTGGGGTCCCAGGTTAGGCTCCCCTCCCGGGGCTAGTCTCAAATCTTGCCATAAAAGCTACCAAAAACACCTCCTAGAATTTTCTGCCTGTATCCTCTGGGATGGGGGGTGATCAATACCCTTCTCTCCGTTAGCACTGACAGCAGGAACAGTCAATGGTTTTGTACCTGAAGAGTATTTAGAGAAATGAGGGAAGTCAGGAAACTGAGCCCAGAGAGGGGAAGGGGCCTGTGTGTGGGCCACATGGCAGGAGGCAGCGGCTGGAGGGGTGGAGATGAGACCCTGGGAAACCCTGCAGGGAGGAGGAAGAGGAAGGCCCCCAGTGCCTGCCCTGGCAGGGCCTCTCTTTAGCTCCATTGGAAGCAGGAATGAGTTAAAGGGGAGCCGGAAAGGAGAGGAAGAAAGCAAACAGGAGAAAGCCTGGAGCTCTGGGCTTGCTGGGGTTGTTTGGTCTGGCCCAGCCACCTCCTGGGTCACTCCCAGCAGCTCTGCAGACGGGCTCCAGCACCTCCACGACATCCATGCATGTGTGCACACACAGAGATACACACGCTGACAGGGACACATGCATACACAGTGACACAGACAAACACACACAGAGATACTGATGCAAACACAGCTACACACAGGCCTAGACAAACAAACACATGCAGACAGATACACAATGATATCCACAGAGACATATGCACAGATATATATGTATGTATATATGTCTGTATGGAGAGATACATGTGCACACACAGAGGGACACAGACAGATACACACACGGACACATACAGACAGATATACAAGGAGACACTAGAGATTGACAGACACACAGAAGAGATATATACACACACATGTGCACACACAAATATAGACACAGATACATAAGAGACACACATAGGGACACACAGATACACACATACACATACAGACTCATGCACACATGC
This sequence comes from Loris lydekkerianus, assembly GCA_963574355.1. Lineage (NCBI taxonomy): Eukaryota > Metazoa > Chordata > Mammalia > Primates > Lorisidae > Loris > Loris lydekkerianus. The sequence continues at coordinate 4,397 of CAUYPK010168483.1, read as the reverse complement.
ACATATACATACAGATTCACACCCAAATGAATATATACAATGTACACATATACATACAGACACATGCCCAGACACACAGATTCACACCCAAATATACACAATGTACACACATACATACACACACATGCGCAGACACACAGATTCACACTCAAATAAATATACACAATGTACACACATACACACACATGCACATTTACACACAGATTCACACCCAAATATACGCAATGTACACATATACATACAGACACATGCACAGACATGCAGATTTACACCCAAATAAATATATACAATGTACACACATACATACACACACATGCACATATACACACAGATTCACACCCAAATAAATATACGCAACGTACACATATACATACAGACACATGCACAAACACACAGATTCACACCCAAATAAATATACACAATCTACACATACACATATACACACATGCACAGACACACAGCTGGGATGGAGGCAGGTGCTGGGATGATAAGTCTCTGAAGCTCCTTCTTTCTCAACCTCCTCTGTCCCCTCTGCCCCAACAGCTCACTCTAGCTTGACCACCTCACTGCCGTAACACATCTACCATGTACTGAGCACCCACCGTGAGCCCGGCTCTGTTCTAAGCTCTTTGCTTATCTTGTTTAATCCTCATAACCACCCTATGAGGTGGGTTAGCATGGGTCATTAGCATGGTTTTCAGATGGGGAAACTGAGGCTCATAGAGGGGCAGTAACTCACCAAGGATCGCATGGCTCGTGTGCTGGCTACTCCACAGTAGACCTCTGGAGTGCAGAGCCCACTGCTGGCCACTCCTCCACACTGCCTGCGAGGGCACGAGGCTCTCACTCTGTTCCGGGCTGGGGTCAGCTCTTCTACCTCCATTATTGCCATCAAGGAGGGCAAGTGACCTGCTCACAGCCACAGGAGGTGGGAGGACCTGGGCTGATGTCTGAGTGTGTGGAGGCCCAGTTGCAGCAAAGAGGAAAAGTGGGGGCTGGGGACTGGCTGGACCGTCAACTCTGCAGGGCTCCAGCTTCCATGGCCCCCACTCCAAGCCTGCATTTCTGTTCCTCAGACCTTACCTGTTCAGTATGTCTCACCCTTGCACTGTTCCTCCATCAGCCATTGCCCAAACAAGTGTATCCCGAACTTTTAAAATAATAGTTTTGGGTAACTGTTGATAAAACATGTTTCCCTCCAATTATTTTATTTAATCCTATGTGTATGGTAGGAGGAGTAGTTATCTTCTTTTGATAGGTTGCATCTTGGCTCTGCCCTTTTCTGAGAGTCCTTGCTTGCTTGGGGCCAAACTAATTTAGATACCAGGTCCTCCACTGGGCTCAAAATGTCAACTGCATGGATATATAGGATATTTTTAATAAGGCAGAAAAGTAGCAGTTGTGTAGTTATGTCTCTGTGGACCACATGCATAATAAGATCCAACAGGGATGTAGCTGTTGAAAGAAAAAAATAGCTAATCTGATATTAGGCTGCATTAATAAAGGTAGAAGGCCCAGAATGAGGGGGGTGATGGTCTTGTCATGCTCTATGTTGGTCTGGTTTTCTTGTAGGGTTATGGTCAGTTCACTTTTAAAAACCTGCCAGAGTGGGCTGACAGAGGAGGAGTGTAAACAGTATTGGAAGGCAGCTGGAAATTCTAGTTAAACTTAGCATACTCGCCAATAGTGGGTCCTTCCTGTAAGGGAAGGCTCAAGGGCATCTGTGAGTGTTCATGACATTCTATTGGATTGAATGGAAATTGAGGAAGGAAAAATAGTACGTGATGGGTAAGTGAGGATTAATGGAGAACACCAAGCAAGGACAGATGGCAGTATTACCTAGTGTTGGTGCTGATAGCTATCAAAGACCATTCCATCTAGGGCCTTCCTCACATTCAGTTTTTGGACTCCCTCCAGAGAAGCCTGCTGAGGAGTTTCCCGGGCTCTACTTGTTCACTACTAGTGACAGGGAGATCAGTACCTATTAAGGTATGTGGTAATCCAATCAAATCATTCAGTGCAGTGCCAAAGAGTCTAGGGTAGCTGATCTTTATTGAGTACTTTCCTGGGCCAGACACATATAAATCCATACTACAGCCACAAGAGGAAACTGAGGGACAGAGAGTTATGTAACTTGTCCAAGATCTCACAGCTAGCAAGTGGCAGAATGCAGAATACATTTGAAGCACAGGAGTCTGGCAATAGAGAATTTCAAATGTCTGTCAAAATGTAATGTGAGCTCATAAGTAATTTTAAATTTTCTAGCAGCTACACTAAAAAAGTAAAACAAAAAAAAAAGTGGAAAAAAAGAAACCCATGAAATCAATTTCAATAATGCATTTACTTAAACTCCAAATAGCGTCATTTTAACATGTAATAAATGTAAAAAAAAAAAAAAAAAAAGTTGTTAATGAGACATTTTACATTCTTTTTTTGGTACTAAGTCTTGGAAATCTGGTGTGTATTCTTTATTTACAGCACATCTCAATTTGGCCTAACCACATTTCAAGTGCTTGATAGTGGCTAGTAGCTACAGTGCTAGATAGCATGCCTCTATACTATACTACCTTTCAAACTTGAAAGGGGTTAAGTGCACAGGTAGAATCAATAAATGATTATTTTTGTCACTGGTGATTGTTGGTGGTAGTCCAGGCAGAAACCATTGGCATACGCTATGCACTGATGTTGCTATCTTAAATCCACGCCCTCCAAGTTGGCTGAGACAATTTCATGAACATTTGGGCTGTGGGTCCAGAAGAGCCTACTTGACTCTCTGGAAGGGGAGGAGAGGCCAGGCTGAAGCTCCTCTACCTCCCAGTCTGGCCAGCTGGGTACCACATGAAGTGAGGCCTCCTTGGGATCAATAAGCCTATGGCCCATCTCCTCTGCAGTGTGGGGGGCCAGGCCCACATTGCCAGGGGAGGAGGGCAAGGGCCGCTGGCTCCTACCGTTCTTGCATTCTTTAGGCTGGTTAGACTGTTAAACAGAACAAACAAACAAACAAAACCCACCATTCTTTTGTTCTCTCCACAAATTTACTTTCAAACTTAATTGATTTCTTCTTTCTCTTGAATTTACCTCTGTGATTGGTCCTAGTTTTGCCTTTTGTAGGTACATAGCAGAGTCTGCCTATAAAGAATGTGTTCTCTTAATAATGAGAAATTTTTTTGAAATTTTTTTGGCTCTATTCTGTGCTTACATGCATGGTCTCATCCAATCACTGTAACCCTGTTAGATGATTTCTATTAATGTCCTGATTAATTGAATATTAGAGGCTGAGTCAGGATTTAAATTCAGACAGTGCCAAGCCAGAGCCCATAACTGTACCATTTTTCTTACCTTGCCTTTTCTTTTTCTCCCCCCCCCCGCCCCCACTGCCTTAGATTTAGATATCCCTTCCTGTCAGTATTAATACACTTTTTTTTTGGATAAAACTCTGAGTTAAAAAATGGAGCAGGGGCTCAGCGCCTGTAGCTCAGTGTCTAGGGTGCCAACCACATACACCAGAGCTGGCAGGTTTGAATCCAGCCCGGACCTGCCAAACAATGACAACTACAACCATATAAAAAGCCAGGTGTTGTGGTGGGCACCTGTAGTCCCAGCTACTTGGGAGGCTGAGGCAAGAGAATTGCTTAAGCCCAAGAGTTCAAGGTTACTATGACCTGTGAGACCACGGCACTCTACCCAGGGCCACATAGTGAGACTCTGTCTCCAAAAAAAATAAAAATAAAAAAAAATAATAATAATAGTAGAGCAGGAATGAGGGGTCTGTGCTGCCCCCATTCTTGTAGGGTCACTGGACAGCTACACAGTGTCTGCAAAGGGCCATTGGTTCCCAGACCCACCTGCACACAGGAAGTGGGAACTTCAAGATACTGATTTCAGGTACTATCACAGAGGTTCTGATTTCATTCATCTGGGGTGTGGCTGGGGCTTTGGAACATGTCAGTGATACTCAGGTGATTCTAATGGTGTGGCCAACTTTGGGAACCATGGTGCTAACCCTGAGGAGCACAAACTCATGTAGCCCTCCCAGCAGCTGTGATGCAGGTGTGTCTAGGGGTCCCACTTTACAGATGGAAAAATGGAGGACCACAGAGGTAAAGTAACTGACTCAAGTTTAGACAGCCAGGAAACAGAGGTGGTAGGGGTGCAGTAGCCATGGGTTTTAAACAGTGATGTGCTGATAAAAGTTTGACTGGCTCTCTGGGGATCCTTGTTCTATAGTATTCTGACTGTTTCCATGGCATAGCTACTGCCCCCCCCCCCCCCCCCAATATATAAAAAATTTGGAGATGGTTAGGGTTTTTGTGATAGTTTTTTTATTTTTTTAAATCTGATGTGCGGCGGCCCCCCACCGCTGGCCCCCTGAGACGCGAGGTCCTGGTGGGGGCGGG
>CAUYPK010168482.1:0-16495 GCA_963574355.1 Loris lydekkerianus | reverse complement strand
GTCTTTGAATTCATTGAATTCTTGAGACATCTTCTGAATGAATCCTACAATTTCTACCTTTATCTTTACTTTCATTCTGTTGATCTTGTTTGCAATCCAAATTCTAAATTTGATTTCAGACATCTCAACTATCTGCTTGTGAATGGCATCCTCTGGTTTGGCTGGTTTGTCATTCCTTCGGGGAGTTGAACTGTTCTGGTTATTCATGTTGCCCAAGTTTTTCTGCTGATTCTACCCCATGATTGTTTTTCAGTGTTTATCTAGATGAGAAGGTAAAGTAAAATTGGACTGGAAACTTCTGCGGTTGTGGTTGATCAGCCCTGCACCTAGGAACTGGGACTGGTGACTCCAGCTTTTTCTCTACAATTTTGCAAAGGACCTTTACAGTACTATAGTCTGTGACTCTAGAGTTCTGCTTGGTGTAGTGGGGGTAGGCAGCTCTGTCTTGTATTCAACAGATCTCTGTCCAATCCTAGTGAATTAGTGACTCTGGGTTGAAGTCTTAGCTTTAGAGAAATACAAGCAACTAGGACGTCCCTTCCCCCACTGGTAATATCTGGAATAGGACAATCATTCCCACTATAGCAAAACCTGGGTCCCACCTTGGGGGGGGGTCCTCGGGTAATTTGTCCAGTTTAAGCGTTCCAGACCAATTGTCCCAGACAGCCCCCACTCTCCAGCTGGAGAGTTCAAGATTACTCCACCTACTAGATATTAGGTATCTACTGCAGCTCAAGTGTGATTTAAGCACCTCTGGTGCTCTGAGTGGTCAAAAAGGCCCATCCAGTAGGAGGTTTGGAGCCAGGAGGTTGATGCCTCTTACCCGACCTTGGTCATCCTTCACCATTGTATGATGGTCACCTCAGTCAGCAGTAGTCTCTGTTAACACAGTCTCTGTGGCCACGTTTTGTCCAATAAGCAAATGTGCCTGGGCTATGTGCCTGCCAGAGTGAAAGTAAGGTTGTTTCCTCGCCCTCATTTTTACCACAGTCTGCCACCATCCAGCTGGAGAAGCTGAGGTCTGCTTGCCTCAGGTGGTCAATGGCAGCTGAAGAAAATTACACCTGAGCTCAGTCAGATATCCAGACAGGAAAAGACTTTCTCAGCCACTGCACCTTTGTTGCCACTGTTCTGCAGCTCTGGTATCCCTATAGGGCAAGGTCTTGTTCCCTCTGGCAGGCCACAGAGTTGGGGAGATGACTCTCCAGAGTTAGATCCCAGCAGGATCACTCTATTAATGCTGACATTGGGTGGGAGGTGTCTCCTCTCAATTTCGTGCACCTCAGCAGTTTCCGAGCCTCCACCTGCACTGCAGGAACCCAAGCCCCTGTCTGCTGCTGAGATACACTTTTTTGGGGGCCAGGTCAGTCAGTTTTTCCTCAGTACAGGTACTGAATTCACAGATACAGCACAGCTGTACTTGTGTGGAAGTTTTTAGTTTGATCAGATCTCATTAATGTATTTTTGGTGTTGCTACAATTTCCCAGGGAGTCCTCCTCATATAGTATTCTCCCAGGCCAAGTTCTTCAAGTGTTTCTCCTGCATGCTCTCCAAGAACCTTTATACTTTAATGTCTTCAGTTTAAATCTTTTATCCAGTAAGAGTCAATTTTTGTTAATGGTGAAAGGTGTGGGTCCACGTTCAGTCTTCTACAAGTTGCCAGCCAATTCTTCCAGCACCATTTGTTAAATAGGTAATCTTTCCCCCATTTTATATTTTTTGATAGGCTTGTCAAAGATCAAATGCTGATAAATGTCTGGATTCTTCTCCTGGTTCTCAATTCTGTTCCACACATCTACCTTTGTGTTTTTGTGCCAATACCATGCTGTTTTGATCAGTATAGAATTATAGTATAGTTTGAAGTCTGGTAGTGTGATTCCTCCTGATTTGTTTTTATTTCTGAGAAATGTCTTGGCTATTTGAGGTTTTTTCTGGTTCCATATAAAATGAGGTACTTTTTTTTCATATCTTTAAAGCATGACGGTGGTGCTTTAGGAGGGATTGCATTAAATTTGTAAATTGCTTTGGGTAATATGGACATTTTTAACAATGTTGATTCTTCCTAGCCATAAGCATGGTATATTTTTTTCATTTGTTACCATCTTTAGCTATTTCTGAGTTTCATAATTCTCTTTCACATCAACTCTTAGGTAAATTCCCAAATATTTCATCTTCTTTGGCATAACTGTAAAAGGTAATAGAGTCCTTGACTGATTATTGTACTTGACTATTATTGATATATATAAAAGCTATTGATTTGTGAGCCTTAATTTTGTATCCTGAGATTTTGCTGTATTCCTTGATCACTTCTAAGAGTTCTGTGGTTGATTCCCTTGGCTTTTCCAGGTATAAAATCATATCATCTGTGAAGAGTTAAAGTTTGATCTCCTCTGATCCTATTTGTATACACCTAATCACCCTCTCTTGCCTGATTGTGATGGCTAACATTTCCATTACAGTGTTTAAAAGCAGTGGAGACAATAAGCAACCTTGCCTGGTACCTAACCTAAGTGGAAATGTTTTAAATTTTACTTCATTCAATATGATATTGGCTGTGGGTCTGCTGTAGATGGCCTCTATCAGTTTAAGAAAAGTCCCTTCCATAACTATTTTCTTAAGTGTTCTGATCATGGAAGGATGCTGGATATTGTCAAAAGCTTTTTCTGCAGCTATTGAGAGAATCATATGGTCTTTGTTTTTTATTTTGTTTGTGTGGTGTATTACATTTGTATATTTATGTATATTAAACCAACCTTGAGACCCTGGGATAAAACCCACTTGGTCATTTTGTATAATTCCTTTGATCTGTTACTGTGTTCTGTTTGCTAGTATCTTATTGAATATTTTTTCACCTATGTTCATTAAAGATATTTGTATCATTTTCTTTTATTGTTGGGTCTTTTCCTGGTTTGGGGATCAGGGTGATATTTGCTTCATAGAATGTGTTGGGAATTATTCCTTCTTTTTTGATGTTTTGGAAAAGATTAGGTAATATAGGTACTACTTCCTCTTTAAAGGTTTGGTAGAATTCTGATTTGAAACCATCTGGTTTCACACTCTTCTTTTTGGGGAGATTTTGTAGCGTTGTTTCTATTTCACTACTTCATATATGTCTGTTCATCATTTTTATTTTTTTCTGATTAAGATAGGAAGTTGAAGTGCTTCCAAATATTGGTCAGTTTCTTTCAGATTTTCATATTTCTCAGAATGTTTTTTGTAGTATTAATTAAAGATTCATTGAATTTCTGAGGTGTTGTTTCAGCTTTGTCATTTCTGATTGATGATAGTATAGACTTTAATTTTCTACTTATGATTAGGTTGGGCAAAGGTTTATCAATTTTGTTGAATTTTTCAAAAACCAACTTTTTGATACATTTATCTTTTGAATAATTATTTTGTTTTCCATTTTATTTAATTCTTCTCTAATTTTAGTTATTTTTTTTCTTCTGCTGGGTTTGGGGGTGGAATGATCTTCCTCTTCCAGTTGTTTAAGATGTCCCATTAAGGCATTGACTTACCCTCTTTCTGTTATCTTGAGGATGGCTTGCAATTCTATAAGTTTCCCTCTAAGAACTGCCTTTGAAGTATCCCACAGGTTCTGATAATTCATGTCTGCATTATTGTTTTGTTCCAAAAATTTGGCAATTTCCTTCTTAATCTCATCTATGACCAAGCTATCATTCAGCATAAGGTTATTTACCTTCCATGTTTTTGTATTGATATGCAGATTCATGTTGTTGCTGAATTCAAATTTTATTCCATGGTTGTCCAAAAAGATGCAAGGAATAATTTCTATTCTTTTATATTTACTGATATTGGACTTGTGACGTAAGATGCAATCAATTATGGAGTATGTTTCATGGTCTGATGAGACAATTGTGCATTCCGTTTTGTTGAGATGAAATATTTTATAGATGTCTGTTAAATCCAAATGCTGAATGGTTAAGTTTAAATCTAAAATTTATTTGCTCAGCTTCTTTTTGGAGGATCTATTCAACACTGCCAAGTGGTGTTAAAATCTCCAACTATTATCATGCTGAAATATGTTAAATTGTTCATGGCTGTTAGGGTCTCCCTTATAAATTAAGGAGCATTCTGGATAGGCACATAAATGTTAATAATTTACATCTCATCATGTTGGGTGTTGCCCTTAATAAATATGAAGTGACCATCCTTCTCTTTCCTTACATTTGTTGAATTAAAGCCTAGTGTATCTGCAAATAAAATTGCCACCCTTGCTTTTTTTCTAATTTCTGTTAGCCTGGATTACAGATTCCCATCCCTTCACTCTGAGTCTACATTTATCCTTTAAAGTAAGACAAGATTCTTGTATAGATCAGATATGTGAACTGAGTATTTGTATCCAGTCATCAAATTGGTGCCTCTTAAGAGGACAGTTTAATCCATTCACATAAATTGAGAATATTGATAAGCCTGGTAGTATTTTGGGTGTAAATATTTTAGAAAATCAAGTGGTCATTTTTAATCTTTTCACCACTGTGAAAATTTGATTTTGGTTAAGAATTTTAGAGTGAGTTTACTTTGGTGGTAGAGTATTGTGCTAGTCATTATGGAAGATGAGTCTGAGCATATCCTGAAGAGCTTGTTTGGTTATGGAAAAGTCCTCTAACGTGTGTATGTCATTAAACTATTTAACTTCTCTACCATAAATGAAGCTCACTTTAGCTGGGTACAGGAACCTGTGTGAAAGTTGTTTTGTTTTAGGAGACTAAAGGTCTATGACCATCCTCTTCTGGCTTGCAAAGTTTCTGCAGAAAGATTTTCAGTAATTCTAATATTCTCCCCCTTGTAGGTTATGATTTTCTTGCGTTTGGCTGCTTGCAGGATTTTCTCCTTCAGAATAACTTTGGCAAATTACAATGTGTGTAGAGGATTCTTTATTTGGGTTGAGTTGTGCTGGGGTTCTAAAACTGTCTGCTATCTTAATTTCCGCATCCATTGCCATCCTTGGGAATTTCTCCTCAATTATCTCTTGGAGTAGAGTATCTTTGCCTTTCAGGCCATCCTCTTCTCCTTCAGGGATTCCTATGAGGCAAATGTTTGCACTTTTGTACTGCTCTCACATTTCTCTCAGGGAATTATCCATTTTTTCTCTCCACTTCTCTTCTCTTTGAACATTTGGGAATGTTCAATAGCTTTGTCTTTAATGTCATAGATCCTTTCTTCTGCTTGTTCCATTCTGTTACTGAGGGATTCTACTGTATTTCTCAGATATTTTAGGGCTGCAAGTTCTTTCCTCAATGTGTCAAAATCTTGGGTGATTTTTGTCTTTGAATTAATTGAATGTTTGAGAAAACTTTGGAATTGCTTTTTGAATTTCTTATTCCACCTTGACCTCCATTCTGTTAATCTTATTTGCAACACAAATTCTGAATTCAATTTCTGAAATCTCAGCTATTTGTTTATGAATGGGATCTTCTGTTGTGTCTCCTTTGTCATTCCTTGGGGGAGTTGATCTCCTCTGATTATTCATGTTTCTAGAGTATTCCCAGTAATTCCACCCCATGATTCTTTTTCAGCATTTGGCTAGAGAAGCTGGCAAGGTGAAATTGAAATGAGGGCTCCTGGAGTTGTAATTAAGCAGCCCTTTAACAAAGTACTGGGACTGGTAACCACAGCATTTCCCTTAGAGCTTTACAAAGGTCCCCTTCTGAACTCTGGGCACCTTCTTGGTGTGGAGGGTCTAGATGGTGCTGACCGGTATTCAGTTAGTCTCTTTCCAATCCTAGTGAATTAGTGGCTTTGGGCTGAAATATCAGCTGTGGAGATACATAAGCAACTAAAACACCCCACAGGCAACACCTGGAAGAAGAGAATCCCATACTTCTACAACAACATAACCAGGGTACAACCTTGGTGAGTCCCTGGGTGATTGGCCCAGGTCAAGTGTTCCAAAGCAATTGTCTCAGTTGACACAAACACCAATCAGGAGGGTGAGTTAAAAAGGTCTTCAACATCTAGGCAGTGTGGGTCCACTGGCAGCTCAATTTGATTCCAGGGGGAGGGACCGTGGAGCTGCCACCACTGTCAGGGACAGTGCTGCCACTGTTGGGGCTGGTGCCACCAGTCTGGGGTACTGCTGTGTGCATGTCACAGGAGCCAGAGGGGAGCTTGAGGGCATTTCCTCTGGCTGCAAGGGTCACTGGAGCCAGGCAGGGAATCAGAGTGTGGAGCTGCTGACCCCCATTCTCATGCTGTGGGAGACTGGTGAGGAAACAGAGGGCAGAGTTTCTGACCCTTGGACTTGGGCTGCAGGAGCTGGTGGGAAGCTGCAGGGAAGAGTCACCAGCCTCATGGGGCTTTAGGGGTCACAGGAGCCAGGCATGGAGCTGAAGGGTGGAGTCACCAGCCACAGGCCGCAGGTCTCAGGAGCTGGGTGTGGAGCCAAAGGGTAAATATTTAATAACCTCAATCAGAACTAATAAAGAAGAGATAATAGATGCCACAGAAATGCAAGTGTTATCTCTGAGTATTACTAGCAAGTTCATGTTCAGAAATTTGACAATGTGGAGGAAATGGATCAATACTTGGAATCACACCCTTTCCCTAGACTTAACAAAGAAGAAATAAATCTCCTGAAAAGACCAATATCAAGCACTAAGAACATAGAAACAATAAAAAATTTTCCAATAAAAAAAATGCCCTGGTCCAGATAGCTTCACACCAGAATTCTATCAAAAGTTTAAAGAAGAGTTTACAATCATATTGCATAAATTATTACAAAAAATTGAGAAGGAAGAACTCTTTCCCAACACATTTTACCAAGCAAATATCACCCTGATACCAAAATAAGGAATAAACTCAACGAAAAAGGAGAAATTCAGATCAATTTTACCAATGAATAAAGATGCAAAAATTCTCAATAACATCCTAGCCAATAGATTATAGCTTCACATTAAAAAATCATTCTTCACCATGAAGAAGGTTTCATCCCAGGGCTTCAAGGCTGGTTTAACATACAGAAGTCCAAAAACAAAAGCAAAAACAAAAACAAAACATAATTAAGTTCATAAATGTAATTCACTATAAAAAAAAAACCATATGATCCTTTCAATAGATTCAGAAACAGCATTCAATAAAATTTAGCAGCATTTTTTAAATAGAACACTTAAGAATATAGACATAGGTACATATTTCTTAAACTGGTTGAAGCTATCTATGACAATCTCACAGCTAATATTATACTGAATTGAGTGAAACTGAAAGTTTTTCCACTTAGAACTGAAACCAGACAATGTTGTCCTCTATCACCACTACTATTCAACACAGTGCTGGAAGTTCTAGCCAATACAATTAGGGAAGAGAGGAATATAAAGAACACCCAAATAGGGGCAGAGGGAATCAAACTCTTGCTCTGTGCTCATGGCATTATCTTCTACTTATAAAACTCCTAAGACTCAAACATAAGACTCCTGGAAGTAATAAGAAAGTACAGCAATGTCTTAGGATATAAAATCAATGTCCACAAATCAGTAGCCTTTGTATATGCCAATAAAAGCAAGACGAGAAGATAATTAAGGACAGAATTTTCTTCACAGCAGCTTCAATGAAAATGAAATACCTAGGAATACATCAAAAAAAGAGGTGAAGGATCTCTATAAAGAAAATTATGAAAGCCTAAGAAAAGAAATAGCAGAAAATATTAACAAATGGAAGAACATAGCATGCTCATGGTTAGAAAGATTCAACATTGTTAAAATGTCTGTACTTCCTAATGAAATCTACAGACTCAATGCAATCTCCATTAAAATACCAACATCATACTTTAACGATTTGGAAAAAATAATAATTCTTCACTTTGTATGGAACTGAAAAAAAATAACAAACCTGTATAGCCAAAGCAATTCTTAGTAATAAAGATAAAACTAGGGGTATCAACTTACCAGATTTTAGGCTATAATACAAGTCCACAGTGATCAAAACAGCATAGCACTGGCACAAAAATGAGACACAGACATTTTGAACTGAATAGAAAACAATGAGATCAAACTAACATCTTACAGCCACCTGATCTTTGATAGACCAAATAAGAACATACACTGGGGAAAAGAATGCCTATTCAGGGAGGTGCCTGTGGCTCAAAGGAGTAGGGAACCAGCCTCATATGCCAGAAGTGGTGGGTTCAAACCCAGCCCCGGCTAAAAACTGCAAAAAAGAGGGCAGAGACAAGATGGCTGACCAAAACCAGCTTTCCACGGAGGCTTCTGTCCAGAAGGAGGGTTAAAAAACAAAAATTTAGCAAGTAACCAGGTGTATTTGAGCTGTACCAAGAGAAAAGGCTGAAGAATGCACATCAACCCCGCTGAGGTGAGCTGCGACCACAAGGATACAAACAAAAGGTACAAAATCCATCAACAAAGAATGGGAGTCCCCTCCCCTATGAGAATGGCTCGGAGTGCTGCACAAACAAATAGGCAGAGTTCAAAGGTCCTCCCACTACACTCCACGGGAGAGACCCTCTAAAAACTGGACCTACCTCCCCTGCTAGGGTGCCATGGTGTTCTCTTGCCAGGCATAAAACTGTATAAAACTGTATATATTCTGTACCTGCAACTCTGAGCTCCCAGCACTTCCCTCCACTCTTATTCTGAAGTCTGGAGGACTGTCCCCCAGGAGTTCAGAATTTTGGGTGATTTCTAAAGGGTTGTGGACAGTGCCTAAACTGCAGCTGGTCAGCACTGACTCTGGGGCACGGGAGCAAGGAGAGGATGATCGGCTGAGAGGGAACTACACCGAGCAGCAGCAGTTCCCTGAGGCATGTCTTTCTAGCAGCAATATGGCCAGGCATAAATTTGTAGAAAATGGTATATATTCTCTACCTGCAACCCTGAGCTCCCAACACTCCTCTCCACTCTCACTCTGAGGTCTGGAGGCCTGTCGCCCAGGAGTTCAGATTTTTGGGTAATTTCTCAAGGAGTGTGCACAGTGCCTAAACTGCAGCTGGTCAGCACTGACTGTGGGGCACTGGAGCAAGGAAAGGACAGTCGTCTGACAGCGAACCACACCAAGCAGCAGCAGTTCCCTGAGGCTTGTCTTTTAACAGCAATACGACCAGGCATAAAATCGTATAAAACTCTATATATTCTCCATCTGCAACCCTGAGCTCCAAGCACTCCCCTCCACTCTCACTCTGAGGTCTGGAGGTCTGTCCCCCAGGAGAACAGAATCTTGGGGGATTTCTCAAGGGGTGTGGACAGCACCTAAGAAGCAGCTGGTCATTGCTGACTCTGGGGAATGGGAGCGAGGAGAGGACAGTTGGCTGAGAGGGAACTACACCAGAGCAGCAGTTCCCGGTGGCACAATCCAGCAGCCGTCTTTTAGCAGCAATACAGCTGACACCCGGATATTCTGAAGCCACACAAACTGTCTCTGTGGGCAACCAGAGGAGGCTGGCAAACACCCATGAGTAAAAAATTTGCCTTACCAACTCACAGACCCAGGAAGCTCCCAGGGAGTGGCTGATCCAGAGGACTGCTTTACTGAGCAAAAGACGCACCTGGCCCTCAGGGTATCATCAGCCTACAGACAAAGGAAGGCAGAAGAATAGAACTGTCCGTAACTTCAATCACGGGTGATGCTGGACATGAGTTTACACCCCCCAACTTTCATCAAGTGCCCGAGGTTGTCAGACTTCACCTCCTCCTGCTAGATAGAGGCAGGGTGCACTAGCCTGGCAGATTTCCTTGTGATTCAGGCAGGTGAAAACCCCTGGAGTATCTGTTCACTACAGGCAACTGGGTCAGCCAACTGCAGGGCTATCAGTGACTGGGTGTGACAGTGGTACAAGGTGGTGAAGGAGGCATCAACCTTACCAGACTGATCTATTGGCTGGGTGACTCCTCCTGACTCTATGCAGCACAGGAGAAAGCCATATTAGAGTAGTCACCAGACCCCTGTGATCCAGTTCCCAGAGACCTCTTAAAGTCTCCTACCCAAGACAGGTGCTGACTGAGGTCCAATTGATTTGGACCTTTTGAACTGAGCCAACCGTCTGAGGACCATTTGGGGGTTCCCTGGGTGTGCAGTTGTAGGAATATTTGTTTTCCTTTCCTAATTATTGCCAGTGGTGGGTGCGTTGACTTAATTGCTGATATTTCTTCACAGCCGAGACTTCAAGCCACAGTAACTGTTTCACTACGGTCGAACAAAAACCAGCTGAAAACTAGACAGAACCACTGATCCCAACCACACCAAACAGGACCTCAGTTTATCAGGCCACAGCATGGTACAGGTCTTCAACAAATCTCCAGGGGAAAAGTCAAAGGGAGTAAAACAATCATGGGGTGGAATCACCGGGAAAACTCTGGTAACATGAATAACCAAAATAGATCACTCCCCCAAGGAAAGATATGGCAGATGCAATTGAAGATCCCATTCATAAACAACTGGCTGAGATGTCAGAAATCGAATTCAGAATTTGGATTGCAAACAAGATTAATAAAGTAGAGGAAAATTTGGAATTAAAACTTCAAGCAGCAATTCAAAAGTCGAAATTAGAAATTCAAGGAGAAATTTAAAAGTTGTCTCAAGAATTTAGCGAATTTAGAGACAAAACCACCAAAGACTTAGACACACTGAAGCAAGAATTTGCAGCCCTCAAAGATCTAAAAATACAGTAGAATCCCTCAGTAACAGAGTGGAACAAGCAGAAGAAAGGATTTCTGACATTGAAGACAAAGCCTTTGAACGCTACCAAACTCTCAAAGAGGAAGAGAAATGGAGAGTAAAAATGGATCATTCTCTCAGAGAGCTCTGGGATAATTAGAAGAAGGATAATATCAGACTTATTGAAGTCCCTGAAACCAATGAAGTGGCCTCGCTAGGCACAGAGGCCCTTCTCCATGAAATTATGAAAGAGAATTTAAAAGACATGCCTACAGATTCTGAAATTCAGATAACAGAGAGTTTCAGAACCCTAGCACAGATCAAACCCAATAAGACATCCCCAGGCATATCATAATTAACTTCACTAAAGTTAATATGAAAAAGAAAATTCTCAAAGCAGCCAGATGAAGGAATGCCAAAGGGAAGAATATTAGAATGACTGCACATCTCTCTGCTGATACTTTTCAAGCCAGAAGAGGGTGGTCATCAACTTTTAATCTCTTAAAGCAAAATAAATTTCAATTTTGGATCATGTATCCCGCTAAACTGACTTTCATTTATGATGGAGAAATTAAATACTTTAATGACATTCATATGTTGAAGAAATTTGCCATAACCTAACCAGCTCTTCAGGATATTCTCAGACCTGTCCTCCAGAATGACCAATCCAATCCTCTACCACAAAAGTAAACTAACTCAGAAACTTTTGAACAAACCCCATCTTCCACACTGGTGAAAGGATTATAAATGTCCACTGGACTTTTCAAAAACTCGATACCTAAAATATTAACAGACTTATCAAAATTTTCCATTAATGTGAATGGCTTAAACTGTCCTCTAAAGAGGCATAGGTTAGGTGACTGGATACAAAAACTCAGGCCAGATAGTTATAGCATACAAGAATTACATCTTAACTTAAAAGACAAATTTAGACTCAGGGTGAAAGGATGGTCATCCATATTTCAGGCAAATGGTAATCAGAAAAATGCTAGTGTTACAATTTTATTTGCCGATACAAAAAGCTTTAAGCCAAAAAAGTAAAGGATAAGAATGGTCACTTCATATTTGTTAAGGGTAAGACTCAAAATGATGAGATTTCAATTATTAACATCTATGCACCCAACCAGAATGCACCTCAATTTATAAGAGAAACTCTAACAGACGTGAGGAACTTGATTTCCTCTAACTCCATAATAGTCAAAGATTTCAACACTTTTTTGGTGGTGTTGGATCGATCCTCCAATAAGAAACTGAGCAAAGAAATTATAGATTTAAACCTAACCATCCAACATTTAGATTTAGCAGACATCTACAGAACATTTCATCCCAACAAAACCGAATATACATAGTTCTCAATAGCCCACGGAACTTACACCAAAATTGATCACATCTTAGGTCACAAGTCTAACCTCAGTAAATTTAAAGAAATAGAAATTATTCCTTGCATATTCTTGGACCACCATGGAATAAAAGTTGACCAAAGTAACAACAGGAATCTGCATACTGCTACAAAAACATAAAAGTTAAATAAACTTATGCTGCAGGGAGGAGACAAGATGGTGGACTGAAGCCAGCTTTCCACAGAGGCTCCCGTCCAGAAGGAGAGTAAAGGGAAAGAAATTTAGTAAGCAACCTGGAGGATTCTAGCTGTACTAAGAGAGAAGTTTGAAGAATGCACATCAACACCACTGAGGCGAGCTGAGACCACAAGGACGCAAACAAAAGGGACAAAATCCATCACCAAGTGGACGGGAGTCCCCGCTCCCCCACGAGACCGGCTTAAGAGCCCCACAAACAAAAGGGCAGAAATTAAAGGCCCTCCCACTTCACTTCACGGAGTGAGCTTCTAAAAATTGGACCTACCTCTCCTACTAGAGTGCCATGGTGTTCCCCTGCCAGGCATAAAACTGCATAAAATTTGAATATCATTGCCAGCAATCCAGCACTCCTCTCCACTCACACGGAGGTCTGGAGGTCTGTCCCCCAGGACTTCGGGTTCTTGGGTGATTTATTGAGGGGAGGGATGTGGACAGAGCTCGAGTTGTGACTGACCAGCACTGACTCTGAGGCACGGGAGTGAGGAGCACACGGCTGAGGGTGAGTCACGCCATGGCAGCACTTTTCTATGACACTTCCCTGTGGCAGGGTGCACCAGCCTTCTTTGAGCAGCAATACGGCCAGGCATAAAAATGAGTGAAACTGTAGTTTTCTCGTTTGAAGTGCTGAGCTCCCAGTGCTCCCTCCCCACTCTTACTCAGGAGTCTGGAGGCCTGTCTCCCAGGAGTTCGGATCCTTGGGTGATTCCTTTAGGGGAGCGGACAGTCCTTGAGCTGCGACTGGACAGTGCTGACACTGAGGCATGTAAGCGAGGAGAGGGCACCTGGCTGAGGGGAAGGACGTCTCGGCAGCACTTCCCAGCAGTGCAGTGCAGCAGCCCTCCTTGGGAAGCAATACAACAAGGCATAAAACTGGCTGAGCATATTCAGCACTGAGCTCCCAGCAGTCCCTCCCACTCCCACTCGGGGATCTGGGGGCCTGCCCCCCAGAAGTCCGTATTGTTGGGTGACCTCTTGTGGGGTGCTCAGTGCCTGAACTACACTGTCTCTAGGGCACAGAAGCAAGGAGACAACGGTCGGCTAGAAGGGAACTGCTTCAGAGCGGCAGTTCCCAGAGATGCAGAGCAGCGGCTGTCTTCTGGCAATTGTGCGGCCAGGAACAAAACTGTGTGAGCTGCAGCTCTGGGCTCAGAGCACTCTCCTTCACCCCCACTCTCAGATCGGGAGGCCTGTCCCCCAGGAGTCCGGATCTCTGGGCAATCTCTCGAGGGGTGTGGACAGAGCATAAACTGTGGCTGGTCAGTGAAGGGTCGGCTGGGTGTCCACACCAGAGAGGCACTTCCTGGAGGCAGATCGATACCCGTTTTTTTTTTTTTTTTTAACAGCAAAATGGCTCACTTCTAGATATTCAGAAGCCACACCCCCTGTCTCCCTGGGCAACAAGAGGAGGCTAACCGTGAGTAAAGGATTTGCCTGACACTGCTCACAAACCTGGAAACCCTCCAGGTCAGGGCCTACTCAGTGAAGTAATCGAATACACACCTCCAGAAGCAAAGACATTTGAACTCAGAACAGCCTGTCGTCTGCAGGCGATATTAGCAGACACAGAGACAGAATTCCACAAAATTGTCATGTCCTGTTCTGTTCTGTTCTGTTAGCAACATCAATCAGGGTCAAGGCTAAGTCTGAGTGGACACACCCCCACCTTCATCAGGCACCCAAGGTTGTAAGGCCTCACCTCCTCCTGCTAGATAGCAGCAGACTGCAGAGGCCTAGCAGATTTCCTTGCAATTCAGGCAGGTGCAAACCCCTGGAGTATCTGTTCACTACAAGCAACTGGGTCACCCATCTACAGAGATACCAGTGACTGGGTCCGACGGAGTGGCAAAGAGGGGAAGGAGACATCAACCTTCCCAGACTGATCTATTTGCTAGGTGGCTTCTCCTAACTCCATGCAGCACTCGAGTAAGCCATATCAGAGTAGTCACAAGCCCCCTGAGATCCAGTTCCCAGAGACCTCTTGAACTCTCCCACCCAAGACACGTGCCGATTAAGACAATTGATTTGGACCTTCTGAACTGAACCAATAGACTGAGGACTTTTCAGGCGGTGCCCTGGGTGTGCAGTTGTAGGAATGTTTGACCTTCCTTTTCTAATTGGTGCCAGAGGTGGGCGGGAAGAGTGACTTAACCGCTGGTTTTTCCTTGCAGCTGAGACTTCAACCCAGCGTAAATGTTACACTAGTGTCGAACAGAATCCAGCTGAAAATAAAACAGAATCAAGGAGCCCCACCACACCAGACAGGGCTCCAGTTTCTCAGGCCACAACATAGTCTGGGCCCTTGATAAAGCACTAGGAAAAAAATCAAAGGAAGTAAAATAACCATGGGGTGGAATCATTGGAAAAAGTCTGGTAACATGAATAACCAGAATAGATCAACCCCCCTCAAGAAAAGATACGGCAGATATAATTGAAGATCACATTCATAAATAACTGGCTGAGATGTCAAAAATTGAATTCAGAATTTGGATAGCAGACAAGATTAATAAATAGGAATTCAAGGAGAAATTCAAAAGTTGTCTCAAGAATTTAACGAATTTAAAGACAAAACCACCAAAGACTTAGACACACTGAAGCAAGAAGTTTCAGCCCACAAAGATCTGAAAAATACAGTAGAATCCCTCAGCAACAGAATGGAGCAAGCGGAAGAAAAGATTTCTGACATTGAAAATAAAGCCTTTGAACGCTCCGAAGCTCTCAAACAGGAAGAGAAATGGAGAGCAAAAACAGATCATTCTCTCAGAGAGTTCTCAGATAATTCAAAGAAGACCAACATATGAGTAATTGGGGTTCCAGAAAATGATGAAGTGGCCTCAATGGGCACAGAAACCCTTCTGCATGAAATTATGAAAGAAAATTTTCCAGGCATACCTAGAGACTCTGAAACGCAGATAGCAGACAGCTTCAGATTCCCAGCATGATTCAACCCCAATTAGTCATCCCCCAGGCATATCATAATTAGTTTCACTAAAGTTAATATAAAGGAGGAGATTCTCAAAGCAGCCAGGCAAAAGAAAAACATTACGTACAAAGGCAACAATATTAGAATGACTGCACATCTCTCTGCTGAAACTTTTCAGGACAGAAGAGGGTGGTCATTAACTTTTAATCTTCTCAAGCAGAATAGCTTTCAACCTAGGATCTTGTACCCAGCTAAACTGAGTTTCATTTATGATGGAGAAATTAAATACTTCAATGACATTCATATGTTGAAAAAATTTGGCATAAGTAAACCAGCTCTTCAGGATATTCTCAGACCTATCCTCCAGAATGACCAACCCAATCCTATACCACAAATGTAAACTCATTCAGAAACTTTTGATCAAACTCCAACTTCCAGACTGGCGAAAAGATTAAAAATGTCCACTGGACATTTGAAAACCTTGATACCCAATAGTCCACCAGACTTATCAATATTCTCAATTCATGTGAATGGCTTAAACGGTCCTCTAAAGAGGCATAGGTTAGCTGACTGAATACTAAAACTCAGGCCAGATATTTTGTGCATACAAGATTCACATTTCAACTTAAAAGACAGATTTAGACTCACGGTGAAAGGATGGTCATTCATATTTCAGGAAAATGGTAACGAGAAAAAAGCAGGTGTTGCTATTTTATTTGCAGATACAATAGCCTTTAAACCAACAATAGTAAGGAAGGACAAGAGTGGTCACTTCACAATTGTTAAGGGTAATACTCAATATGATGAGATTTCAATTATTAATATCTATGAATCTGTCAGGGGCCGTGCCCGGGCCCCGCACGCCCCTGAGTAACAACATCGCGCTGAGAGGAAGTACATCCGCTGCGGCTTTAATGATAAACAAGTTTAAGGAAATAACCCTAATTGGCCCAGAGGCCGCATGCTGCGCTCGTGGCCTTAGCGTGCCCCACTGCTTTGTATAGGAATTTTGCATGCCCTGTGCACGTGTGCTGTGCTGTGATTGGCTGTGCCACATTATAAGAGTGGTGCTGGGGAGGACAAAGGGGAGAAGAAGAATAACCCGGGAGGAAAAGAATGCTGTGCTCCGAGCTCTCCTGCAATAAAGTCTTGTGAAGCCTTCGTTGGTGTCCTCGTCTCTGCTGGTCGGCGGCGTGGCGACACCGACACTGACAACTGGTGCCGAAACCCGGGAAACATCTCTTGCACAGCTCGGTGAGTAAAAAAGGCCCGCGATCGCAGGCCTGCGACCAAAGCGGGGCCGCGATCGCAGCGGGGGTCGGAACGATCGCAGGCCCGCGATCGCAGCGGG
>CAUYPK010168477.1:0-75527 GCA_963574355.1 Loris lydekkerianus | reverse complement strand
CCTGCCTGCCCGTCCCCATCTTCAGGCTTTACTCGCCTATCTCCTGTTCAATAAGATCAACGCTAACCAACCCTTAAAAACTACTGTGAAATTGCCAGGAAGGCTATGTTAACCAGTGTGATATAAATGTGTCAACCAGTCCGTGAAACTAGTGTATGATGCCCCATGATCACACCAATGTACATAGCTACGATATAATAAAAAAATAAAATAAAATAAAATAAAATTTGGTTCCAAAATTATAATAACAACAGTCTCTGTCATCAAAATACTAACCACTGAAAGATGCAAGGTGCATGCTAGGCACAATATGCCGTACAAACCTTGGTGATATAAGGGCTTGAGTTCAAAGATTTAGCAGTCATTGAGGACATCAAACCCACACAGGATGACATGGGTCCCAGGAGCTGTCTGCATGATGAGTTGTGGGGATTTTGAGAAGGGACAACTTCCTGTGTGTTCTTGGAGTGCGAGAGAGGTTTTAATTAGTGAAGTGACATCTGAGTGGCTCTTCAAGGCTGGGTGGATTGTAGGATGAGGAGGTTTGTGAAGCAAGGGCAGTTAACACCTGTTGAGCATCTGCTATCCACCAGGCATTGTGTTGAGGAAGATTTGGCATCAGTAGAGAACCTCAGATAAGTCTAAAGCCTTGGCTTGCTGAAGGCGCCAGGCCTGGGAAACGGTCTTCAGTTTCACTCACCCTCACAACAGTTACTTGGGAGTGGGTGGGGTTTCTGTGTATCCGTGACCTGCATGTGCTGGACAGGCACACCATAGATGATGAGCAGGAGTCTGGTGTTAGTGGCCTTCAAGTGGAGGTTTAGACAAGTTCTTGGTGATTATCAGGAGAAAAGAATTTTAGGACACATCATGTGGGTCAAGCAAATGCCTTTTTAATTGAAAGATTGAAAAGCAAAGGTACTCTCTTTGAAGACAGACAGAGCAGGTACAAAGAAAAGCAGCCTCACTGGGAGGAAGTGGTTTTGTTTTTTTGAAGTCTCACTAATTGAAGGAGGAATATTCTAGGCTAAGGGTTTGGATTTTACTAAGAATTGGGGAAGCAAGGGTGGCACCTGTGGCTCAAAGGAGTAGGGCACTGGCCCCATAAACTGGAGGTGGCGGGTTCAAACCTGGCCCCGGCCAAAAACTGGAAACAATAAAACATAAATAAATAAAAGAATTTGGGAAGTAATTCCTAAAATTGGGTTTCCTCCCATTTTCAGATTGTTTCATAACTGTCATGATGATTTCAAGGGCAGAGAAAATTTAAAACCACAATGTAAATGATATTATATTTATAAAGTTCATGTAAGGCGGCAGAGATAGCTGACAAGCCAGCTGAAGCTGGTTCTTGCCCGTGGTTATCAGCCCCCTCAGTTATTAATAGCTTCTGTTTGAGGGTTGTTCATTTGAGTACCTGAGCCACTCTGTGAGCCCCTGATGGGTGATTGGATTGGAAGAAGTCAGGAAGGATTCCCACCTGGGGAATCCTCACTTTGAGCGAGTGGTGTGGTCTTCAGGTCTAGATTCCTGCATCTAGGGATGCAGGACACTGTACTTCCTTCCATCTGGGAACACTCTGTGTCTATGTCTGAACATGCCATGTTTTTGCTGCTAAAGAAACTTTAAATATGTAACTGTGTCAACTAACTCTTTTCATCCACCTCATTATCATTCCGTCGTAGCAATCATGACTCTGATTGATTTAATCTGCACAAAAATAACCTAACCTACTGTTGTTGGCCAATAGCTAAAAGCCACTGGGAACATCCCTACAGTGAACAAAGTTGACACAGCAAGGGAGCCAGCACACCATGGGGAACCATGAGGCATCTCACAAGGGAGGATGTTAAAGACAGGAAACAGCCAGGCCTGTCATCCTGAGAACATGTGTATCCATATGGAGTTTATCTGTGACCTTACTTGGAAACATATAGATCACAATAAGCAGGTGTTCATAGGTTTGGATGGCATGTGATAGACATTTGGTTTAGGTTTGGTGCTGCTCTTTCCCCAAGTCAGAGATTGATCAATATATTTAAAAACAACTATGGTTTGTGTTTCAAGCCTTGATTTCTCCATTTAGAACCTTGATGCCAGCCGGGCAGTTTTTCACCTTGGCATTTACTCAGAAAAAGAGCCTTGGGAAGGCCGAGTGCTTGCTCAATGACATGTTGAATCTTGGTCTGGCAAGGACATGACAGGTAATGCAAATTGGTGGAAAGAGAGAATTAGACTGTTCAAAAGGGGAGTGAACCTGAGAAGGCCCATGGGGCTCAACAGGGGACAACCTTGAGCCTTCATCTACTTAAGATATAGGGCTGGACAAGCGCTCCCATTTTCCAGGCTTAAGCAAACAGACTTTTCCTCTCCAAACTGCACTCTCTGAATATAAGCAAGATAGGAGAAAAGCAGTTTTTCCAGTATTTCAGGTAAGCCAGGCCTCTTCTGAAGTGGACTCCCTGCCATTTTGCCCAGATCTGGAAGGACTACATTCAGTTGTTTATACACTCATTCATTTGCTAATCAACATTGAAGTCTGCCAAGTCGTGTCAATATGTAATTCTAAATATCACCTTCTTTGTAAAAGAAGACCCACTTGGGTCTTCCCCTCTCTTATCAGAGGCTCTGATGCCTTCCCTCCTTCTATTCCTTTCTATCTAATAAATCCTGCCTTATCAATGTTCTCTGTAGTCCATGGGTTCATTCTTCGAATCTCAGAATTTCTGAGACTAAGGATCAACTGCTGAAAGAAATTCTGTCAACACTTCCATAGGCCGCGTCCAACCCCCGAAGGTGTTTGGGAAGAACACGACATGGTCTGAGCTGAATGTCAGAGCCGTATGTTCCAGGGGACTAAAGGATAGAGGGGCCAAGTTGACAGACTATTAATATTATGATACACAGAATTTTAAGACATTCTCTGAGACAGCTAAACTATCAATATATCCTAGAGAAGAAAGAGAATGAACCAATGTAGAAGCTGATAATCTTTACTCTGCCCTTTATGCTACAATTTCTGGTGGTGAATTCTTATCCTCTTAAGTGAAATTGGGCTGTGATTCTTAATGCAGCAACAGTGGTTTTCAAAGCAGGGTCCTTGGACTAGCAGCCTCAGCACTACCTGGAAATTTATAAAAAAGGCAGATGTTCAGGTTCCACCCAAACCTACTGGTTTGGAGAGTCTGGAGGCAGGGCCCAGAGCGTTGTGCTTTAACAAATTCTTAAGGTATTCTGATGCACATTTGCTCACATGAGAGATATGCTG
This sequence comes from Loris lydekkerianus, assembly GCA_963574355.1. NCBI lineage: Eukaryota > Metazoa > Chordata > Mammalia > Primates > Lorisidae > Loris > Loris lydekkerianus. Next base: position 72,259 of record CAUYPK010168477.1, on the reverse strand, counting down.
GCGCTGATGTCTGCAAGTCTAGCAGATATTGAGTATGCATAGATCTTGACAAGCGTTAAGCTGTTTAAATAAAATAAAATCCCTTCACATCATAACAAACTCAGCAGCAGCCATGGGTTGAAATTTAATACAATACAATCCTTGCAATTCAATCCGGACTTGTTTGGCATTAAAATACCTTTTCCCATGAAAAGCACTATGTACAATTAGAAAATTTTCATCTTATAAATGTACAAATCACAGTAAACTCTTTTTTCTTTTTTCTTTTATGGAGACTGACAAAGGAGGCACCTTGAGAAATTATGTAAATGCTAATTGTGTCCCATAGCTTCCTGGTGACGATGTTTTATTTTTCAGTTTTTTTACAACTTTTATTAGAGACAAGACCTTTTTGTGACTGTTTGTTGCCCTGGGAGTTTTAAAAGAACTGATTTTCTGTCAGGAAAGATTGGAATCAATTGCAGTCTTCTCTTCTAGATAGTGCTAAAACATTTATTTAAGAGTTTAGCTGCTCTCCTGGCCTTATCTGTATTCTGAGCGGCTTGTCCAATGAAATAAAATTCATTCATGCCTCTGCTTCCTGCGATATTGACAAAGCACACACTTTATGTGACTCAAAGCCAGAATCCTGTCTTCTGGGAAAACTTCCCTTGAAACTTGTCTGAAAGAATTATTTTATTGTACTTTTTTCTTGCCAGTTCAAGAACACCTGAATGGGAAGTTCTAGGGGTGAAGTGGGCAGCAGTGGCCCAGCCTGCGCTGGTGGTTTGAAAAGGCCAGTGGGCCAGAATAAAAGGACTTCTGTCTTTGGCCTTGGTTCTTCATCAGAATATAGAGGTTGAATAAATTCCTTTCTGGAATAATGAACTCTGTGTCTCACCTCTTCTGGGAAACTTCACGGCTCATTTGCCCTTATATGTACAACAGCATTTTGAATGCATCTGTATAAAAGGATGGAGTTTTTCTTTCTGAAAGACATTTGTTCATCATTAGATGATAATAATGTTGGCTTCATTTGTTGTATATTTATTGTGTGCCAAGAACTGCCTATCATTTCTGATCCTGAAAACCAGCTCACAAAGCAAGTAGTCCCATTTTACAGATTAGAAAACCAAGGCAGGTTCCTGGGAAGCCAGAAGGACTCAAGATTATATGCCTGGTAAGAGAGGGTGCAGGGTTTGACCCTGACTCTGCCTGGCTCCAAGCAGGTCCCTTCCAACACCATCCTAGACAAATACCTCTTCACATCTATAAGGAAAGCTGGTCCTGCTCTGCTGCAGGTGCCTGGAACAAGAGTTCCTTAGTCAGCTACACAGAGTGGATCCCAGGGCACAGTACAGGGGAGAAAGGCTGAGAGATGCAGCCTGTGGTCCCTGACTCATCAGTGTAGACATCCTGATATTGTACGAAGATTCTAAAGAGATTTTAGAATTTATTGTTAGAAAACGAACCAAGACAGTTCTATTTTAAAAAAAATCATGGTTAGGCAGCATCCATAGCTCAGTGGGTAGGGCACCAGCCATATATACCGAGGCTGGTAGGTTTGAACCCAGCCCAGGCCAGCTAAAACAATGACAACTGCAACAAAAAATAGCCAGGTGTTGTGGTGGGCGCCTGTAGTCCCAGCTACTTAGGAGGCTGAGACAAGAAAATCACTTAAGCCCATGAGTTGGAGGTTGCTGTGAGATGTGACACCATGGCACTCTACTGAGGTTGGCATAGTGAGACTGTCTCAGAAAAAAAAAAAAATCATGTTTACCAATATTCTTGAAACTAAATCTCTGGAAAAAGATATCCTCTCACAGTTTACATCAAAATGTCATGCACCTGTACAACTGTTTTTTGAACCATCATACAAGGCCAGTGTACTGAAAAGCATGAACATGTTTATGGGACCAAGGATGGGAGCCCTGGAGCAGCCCAGGATGATGGAGAACACGTGTCTGTCATGTGTATGGAGGAAATGGGCTTGTTGAGGAAAGGGTTTCTGAAGAACATGCTAACTGAAATAAACTGTAAATGAAGCTGGTGCTAAACATAGCTCCAGCAGGTGATTAAGCAGAATGCTTGATAAATAATTAAGAGGTGTTTAGAAATTAAGTGTAACCAAGTGACACTGAGCTGAAGTTCTGAAAGAGTAGATGAGGGAGGTAGAGCTTACTTTCTCTCCCATGATTTATAAGAAAGAAGAGGTGTCTAGCCCAGCATCTTCCTCTTTATGAGTCTACAGTCCACCCAGGGAAGGATGCTGGGATGACCCAGCTGGGGGAATCCCAGATTATGCTGAGCCATCTGCTTCTCTCTGACATTGCTTTTGTCTGACAACCCCCTGAATAAGGCCTTTTGCCAATATCTTGGTCCTTTCCTCTGCCTCATGTCTCAGCTCCCAAAGTTTCCGACTACTCTTTAGGCTTTCTTTGGGGATGACTCTTTCTTTAAGCGCAATGGTCACTCTCTACCTTACTAACCTGGACTAGGGTCCCTGTCCTCCTGCACTGTCTTTACAGAAAGCCCCCACTAGTCATGACCCAGGCCTGACCCCAATCCACAGCAGGCCCTGGGGAGGCCCGTGGGCTCCCTCAGGAGCAGTGATCCTGGAAGTTCTCTCACTTGCACCTGTAGCTCTAGGGACTTTCAAATCAGGAAATGGTGAGGAAGTAAGTCTCATAGGCTGATGTCAGAAAGGGGAGCTCGAGGAGGTCTCTAAAACTAAGGAGATCCAGGCAGATCTCAAGCAGTGAGACTGTGGAGCAGCTGCTGGATGGAAGGCAGGAGCAGAAATGGAATTCCTCTGGAATGAAACATGCCTTCTACTGGCCATTGCATGGGTTTGAAGAAACAAATGTGAGCTCAGATGTGCCAGGTGTGTGGCTGACGATCTCAACCTATAGATACTTTGTACAGCTGCAAAGCCCTTTCTCCATACCAAGTTATGGATTAAAAAACGAACAGCACGGCTTGGCGCCTGTGGCTCAAGTGGCTAAGGCACCAGCCACATACACCTGAGCTGACAATTCGAATCCAGCCCAGGCAGCCAAGCAAGAATGACGGCTGCAGTCACAAAATAGCCAGGTGTTGTAGCGGGTGCCTGTAGTCCCAGCTACTTGGGAGGCGGAGGCAGGAGAATCGCTTGAGCCCAGGAGTTGGAGGTTGCTGTGAGCTGTGATCTATAGCACTCTACCCAGGGTGACAGCTTGAGGGTCTGTCTCAAAAAAACAAACAAACAAAAAAAAAAAAAACCAAAAAACTAAAACCTGGCCAGGGAAACAAAATACTGGTATTTCCCTCTGGCAGTTCTTATGTTGTGGGGCACTGACAGATCTTTTACCTGGCTGCTCAGAAGTGATTAGCTAGAGGCATTGTGATGTCAGACCAGTTTAAAGGGGGGAGGAGGAGTATTTTGAAACTAAGCTAATGTAAATAAGGTGATTTGAAAATGATTCTAATCAGGAGCTATGTTCAGGGTTATGCTTTGAAGAAATATAGAAAAGATAAAAGTTGGTGACAAAGGAATTATACTTAGATTTAGTTTAGATTAAGGATCATTCTAAAGGAAAAATTTATATAACATAAAAATTATGAATAAATAAATTTGGAAGACTAGAAAACTGTTCACAGGCAATCGAAGTTACATGCAGTTTAAATCTTGGTTTTGCCACTTACTACCTGAATTATTTTTGAAAAGTTTTCCCCACTGCATTCATTTTCATTTTCTTTTCTTTTCTTTTTTTTAAAAAAAATTGAGTCAGGATCTTGCTCTGTTGCCCAGGCTAGAGTGTAGTGGTGTCATCACAGCCCACTGCAATCTCAAATTCCTAAGCTCAAGCAATCTTACTGCCTCAGCCTCTCTAGCAGCTGGGACTACAGGTACCTGCCACCATATCCAGCTTTTTTTTTTTTTTTTTTTTTGTATTTTGTAGCCTGTTTCTCAGGCTGGTCTTGAACTCCTGGCCTGAAGTGATCCTCCCTTGCCAAAGTGCTGGGATTATAGGTGTGAGCCATGTACCCCAGCCCTCAGTTTCATTTTCTGTAAAAAAATATGCTCATATATTCCAGATAAGGTTAAAATGCTATAAGATAAGAAAATGTGGAGCTTATCATGTCACTGGTAAGTATTAATTTTTGTGACTTCAACCCTTAAAAATGAACCTTGTTACACCTGATCTTCTGTTTGGCCAAATGGTTGGGGATGCTCGGGGTGGTGAACCTGCCAGTGTTAAGAGCAGGAAAACTGGATCTGGCCAAGGTTTCATCTTATCTTACTTATGCTTACTTATCAGCATCAGATACAAAGGGGACAAAGGAGTGTCATCATTGGCCTACAAGTCCTTTCTGGCTCATGTGTCCAGGTTGGGCTGACTCCAACTTTACATGTAAGCAAATGTCTTTCACAGTGAATAAACTTTCAAAGTTTAAAACAACCATGTTTGTAAATGGCTAGAAGAAAATTTCCTTCAAATCCATGGCCACGCTATGTCTCGTACTTTGGCTTCATGGCATTCCTTATCTGGGAACAGCATAACTGAAATTGTCAAAGCCTCGTTTGTACTGTTAAGGAAAAAAAAAAAAAGAATCTTAAATCTCTGTTACTTTCAGCAACCCATGGAGTTATTTTCACCCCAGTTTCTGAGATGGGCAAGTTAGCCTTGGGGTGTTTGAAGGACTTGCTTAAAGTCATAATGTTCTGATGAAAGAAAAGTTTTCTGGTCCACAGTTGACTGAGTTAACCCTATGGACCTAAGAACCAGGGAAATTGGTTTGACTGTCTTTTCCTACATCCTGAGAAACCAGAAATTCAGTTTAATTAGCAGAGGTTTAATCCAAGAGCCCAGTAAATTGGTTCACTTACTCATTAGGAGCTGACATTGAGTATTGGTGAACAGAGATGTTAAATTGGTATGGGTCAGAGAGGTCCGTAGGGTTAAGCCTCCTTTTTATAAAGGAACACATCAGGGGGCCAGTGAACAGTGGGGACTGCCAGGCACATTATTTGGTAACATTAATACAGCTAGAGGTTGGGGGGATGTGTTAAATTCCAGGACTGGGGGAGGAAAAGTATTAGGCTATTATGTGTGAAATGTCCACTTGCCTTAAGCACTAAGTTTGATAGTTGGTATCTTGAACATTTCACTTTGATACTTTATTATTAGTAGTATTATTTTGAGACAGAGTCTTACTATGTCACCCTCAGTAGAGTGCTGTGGTGTCACAACTCACAGCAACCTCAAACTCTTAAGCATTTCTCTTGCCTCAGCCTCCCAAGTAGCTGGGACTACAGGCACCTGCCACAATGCCCAGCTATTTTTTTTTTTTTGGTAGTTGTCATTGTTTTAGCAGGCCCAGGCTGGGTTCGAACCCTCAAGCCACAGTGTATGTGGCGGGTGCCCTAGCCACTGAGCTACAGGTGTGGAGCCTCACTTTGGTACTTCTTGTTTTGCTTTTATGTAAGGGCATATCCTCATTCTTTCAAATGCACATTTTGGCTCGTGATTATCTTTCAGGTTTTTTTAGAGCCATCTTTGTGAAACCATGAATAAGTTACAAATTTGTTTTATCTTTGAATATGAGTTTGAATGTAGCATAGATAGTTCAAAACATCAACAAAGTGTTTGGGAAGGACGTGGCTAATGAATGCACAGTATGTTAGTGGTTTGAGACGTTTCATTCTGGTAATTCTACTCTTAAAAATGATCCATGTGGGTGACCTGAGATCAAGGTGGATACTGATGAACTGAAAAACATAGTGGAAACGAATCCATCCCAACATGTGAATTAGCAGCAAGGTTTGATGTTACTATTCTAACAATATTGGACCATTTGAAATAAATCAGCAAAGTAAAGGAGCTGGACAGAGGGGTCCTGTATGAATTAAACAGGCATCAGAACAGAATACTCTTGAAGTTTCCTTTTTTTTTTGCTGTCACAATATAAAGGTGAACCATTTCTACACTGTATTGTAATGTTTGATAAAAAAATGGATTCTTTTTGAAAACTGCAAGCATTTGGCACAATGGCTGGATAATGATGAAGTATCAAAACACAGTCCAATACCAAATATTCAACAAAAGAAGCTAAGGGTATCTCTTTGGTCCAGCACTGGTATTATCCACTACAGCTTCATAAAAACTGGTCAATAGAGTAATGTCTACTGCAACCAAATGGATGACATGATGAGGAGGCTTGTGATTAAGCAGCTGAGATTGGTCAGTAGAGACAGGCTAATCCTCCTGTGACCACATGTTGCACAAACGACACTGCTCAAACTACAGAAGCTGAACTTAGAAACTCCCCGTCACCCACCATATTCACCAGACTTTACACCAGCTGAGTCTCACTGCACCAAGGCTTTGGACCTCTTCTAGCAAGGAAAAATATTCAGTTCCCAACAAGCTGCAGAAAATGCCCTTTGTGATTTCATCGCCACTCACTCTGCAGACTTTGAAGGGGCACGGTCCACTGCACCCTTGTAAGGTGAATCAGTCTCATTTGTGATCCTTGAGGCAGGAGGCTCTGAGAAGGAACACTTCCAGTACTTGGGCTGCAGTCACGCCTTAAAGGAAAGAAAATGCTGGAGACCCTCACCAAGTCATAGCTGGAGACAGATCATTTGCCTGGGGCAATGGACCATTGCACTTAATCCCCTACCTCTATTTACACAAAAACTTTCAGTTAGTCATATAGGGAAGTGGGCAAACAGAACAGGTAACCCAGCCCTTTGTGGTTCCTCTCCATTGTTGTTTATTGCCAAACAAGATATTCTTGGTTTAGAAAGGTGTGTATGTACTTTGCTGTTTTAATACTGATAAGGAATCTTTACCTTTTGTCTTCCTTGTTCTTGGATTATTTTTATTTTATTTTATTTTTTGGCAGTTTTTGGCTGGGGCTGGGTTTGAACCCACCACCTCTGGCATATGGGGTTGGCGCCCTACTCCTTTGAGCCACAGGTGCCGCCCTTCTTGGATTATTTTTATCCGATGAGTTTGGGTACGTAAGAAAGTAAGTAAAGACGGCTGAATGCTGCTGTGCCTGAGCGAGCACCAGCCATCCCTTAAAAATCTTTTATTTCGTCTGCAGTGCTTGCCTCCGAGTCTCTGACTAGGCCAGTGGACAACAACAAGACTTTTTCGCTACTGGCATAAGCAAGCTGCAATTAAGATGGCAAAACTGTGTTGATAGTTTTGGTCCATACTTTGATTCATTGTACTTCTTCTTGTTTGAGAAATAATAAACTAAACTTTTGATTTGAAATCAGACATTTCATATTTAGTGAAATGAGGAATTCACAACACTGTGTTGTGCAAGAGAATGTGAAGGTTCTCAGAGAGTGAGGGGGGAAGCATAAAAAGACATAGGTGCCAGCTTAGAGGAATTCTTCTTGGCCAAATCTGGAACAATGTGAGCCTCAAATTGAATAAAATCAGAAATCATGCATCTAGAAGGACAATAAACAAGCAAGCAAACACACAAGAAGATAAAGCTCTTTCTTAGAGCAGAAAGCCAACTAATAAATGGAGAAAGAACAAAGCAGGTCGAAACTCATCAAAGTACTGACTGGTCTGGTTAAAAATTAACAATGGATGCTAAAACTAGGCTGTAAGTTTGATAAAGAATGAAATATTTGCATCGTTTCAAAGTATCCCTTTGCAAAGTATTTACTCACTAAAATGAAAAATCATTAACTTTACAATCACTGGGGAAAACTGATGGGTGCCACCTTCCATCAAGGGCTTCATGTTCACGTCACAAATAAAGAGACAACTTTACCACTGGGTTTAGGAACCACAAGTCTAGTAGGGGAGCTAAACTCTTACTTTGGGAGATACATAGAATTGCCCAAGGTCACACAGTTAAAATGTAGAAACACAAGGTTTAAATTCAGATACGTTTGACTTCAATGCACAAGTCATTTCCGTTTTGTTATTTCTCCTTTATCCTGGCTTTAAGGGGATTTTCTGGTCCATAAGTGACTCATGTTGGTAAGAGGATTGGGCAGGACAGGCCACCAAGCAAGAAGAGACAGATACAGTCAGAAGTCTTTGAAATGCCAGGGACGGCAGCCACGTGGTTTGAAAGATGGCACAATAACACCCTTGCTTCTTGAATATGGAGATATCTTCTTCTATCATCTTTATTTCCTGATGACTATCTTATTTTGAAGAAAATGTAAAAGGAGCATCTTGAAAATTCGTTCCCTATCATACAATGTACTGAATTATAATGAGGATTTACTGGCAGACGCACCAAGTAACAAACTAGATGTAGCAAAAAGAATGGATAGTTAATTATACGGTCAATTGCTCATCCATATTTACACAGCGATATTACAAGATTATTTTCACCTTGCAAAACAAATCCATTTGGATAAATCAATATCATTTCCCAGTACAGTTTCTAATCTCCACTCAGGGAAAAAGTACAGTAAACAGTCTTTTCAAAATCATTGGTCAGAATCATATCCAAGAATAGCCCTTAAAGAAAAAGTCTGGTAAATGAGTATTTGACAGCAATCAGAGAATGCTACTAACAATTTTAGAGGTTCCCTGAAGGGGGCATATTAATATCCTTAATAGAATGTGATTTTCGGAGAGGTTGTCTGACTAAAAATGTTTACATTTTTTAGTTGCAAATTAAGTCATTCTTTGCACTTGGGTTAAACTTAGCAGAGATGCCTAGAGAAAATAAATGTCCTCTCCATGGGCAAAACCAATGACTTTACAATTTATTCAAATGCTTGGCACCTGTGTACATTTTTTTCCAAACTATAGAGACACCTCATTTATTTCAGGTGGCCATGAAAAGAATTATTGTACCCGACTGAATTAGATGATAACTAAAGTTTGAATTTTAAAGACCATTTGAATATATAAATCTTTCTAAAATGTGTTGTGAATTTCCCTACATTCTTCAATAGAGTTTGCTGATTACAATACACTTTTCTTCTTTTTTGCTTGACTCTGGGTCTCATCACTGGTATTTTAATGAACCATCAACGTGAAGGTGACTTGGCTGGGAGGTGGGGCTCCTCCAGTCCTGCATCGGGGGTCTGAGTCAGGCTATGGCCTCAGCAGGATTTGGGAACTCCTGGGAGGAGGCCACAGACAGGAACAAGTCAAATACAGCACATTTAAGGTGGAAGAAGAGAATAGAAAAATGTTTCATCTGGAGGTTGGGCCATCACCTTGGTTGTGCTCAGACAGAGGAACTGGACATGGTTCAGTACCTAAGTGCCATGAGCTCTGCTCTATTCCTCCAAGGAACAGGTATGCTGCATCCACACTCACCAACCTGGTGTGCTGGCCTCCAGTATCATGGCTGTGAATAAAGGCCTGCAGGAAGCTGAACAGGGCCAGAGAGAAGGACACATTCAAAGTCAAATGGGCATTCCAAGGATGCTGTCCTTGAGATCCCCACAGTGCCGGTAGCTTCTGCATTCTGGAATTATTCTGGAATTATTTTCTGCTTTAGCCTTCTTCTCAGGGAGAAAAGAATGAGCTAAGGAGAAGTCATGGAGTGCAGACAGCATTGTGGAGATGGAGTAGAGTCTTCCAAAGAGACCACACACATTGTGATCTGGGAGAAGGCCAAGGAGAACGCTTTTGCTTCACAGATAGATGACATCACACGTTCGTCAGGGGAGCCACGTTAGCACTCAAGGCAGGTAAAAAGACTTCTGCTCTTTTTCTACAAATCTCTACTACTCCATCTTCAATCCCACCCAAACCATAGATGACCCTGAAGATAGATGGGGAAGAGGAAACCAGCAGATCCAGCTGCAAGGGAAGCCTGACAAGCTTTGAATCGAATATGAGATTGAAGTTTTAAATACAACTCAATCGTATTTTATTCCCAGAAGATAACTAGAAAGCAATGAAATTGATCTGACATATTGCCAGTGATTGTAAATAGGAAAGCCAAGGATTGTGTACGAAGGTCATGACTGGAGAAGAGAACAAGGTCATTTCCTTTGTCTAATTTCTTGAGTTCCGTTGCCCCATACACTGGATTGTGTCTCTATGCTTATACTGGTTTGATTAGTCTTCGGCTTGATTAGAAAAAATAAACATTTGAAATTATTAAAGCTCATTCTGTCTGTAAGGGAATTCCTAGGTGGCCACTTAATACCATGAAATGAACAAGGACTTTTGAGCCATTTAACTTAGGCTCCAATTTGAGTTCTGTCACTTCCTGGAGATGTGACCTTGGGCAAATTCCTTCACTTAACTTTGCTGCAGTTTCCTCATTTGTCAAAAGGTATCCATTTCACCGGTCTGTCATGAAAACCAAATGCTATCACAGATGTCATCCACACAGGTATTCAATATCTATTTATCATCGTTCTGATAGAAAAATCTATACTAATTGCTGATCATTTATTAAGCTCCTGGTTATAACAAACTAAATAGGGACCGTAAAGCTCTAAATTTGTATGATTTGTATTTACTTATTTTTAATTGAACTATAACATACATTTAGAAAGCACATAATGCTCATATGTATGTACCTGTTTTGGTTATCTGATTATCTACTGCTAAATAACCACCCCCCCCCCCCCCAAAAGAAAAAAACTTAGTGGCTTAAAAACACGTACTTTTTTTTTTTTTTTTTTCAAATTTCTGTGTGTTGATTGGATGCAGTTAAGTGGTTCTGTCTTGTGATGGCTCACTGAAATACAATCAAATAGTGGCCAGGGCTAGAGGCATCTGAAAACTTCTTTCCTTACTTCTCTGGTGCTTGTATTGAGATAGAAAAATTGGAGCTGCTGTGTATCTCTTTCTCTTCTGAGTTCCCCACGTGGCTAGCTTGGGCTTCCTAATAGCGTGGCAGTGTCAGAGTAATCAGATTTCGTGGACATTGGTTTTCTCCACATCAGTCATCTCAGTAGACCCAACTGGAAGTCGCAAGGTCTCAAAAGTCCCAGAATATCAATGCCATCAAATTCTAATGCATAAACAAGTCACTAAGGCCACCTTTCAATGGGAAACATAGAAAAGAATGTGCTGTCATCTTTAATCTATAGTAACACCCATGTAACCACCATTCAGATCAAGATACAGAGTACTTCCAATACCCAGAATATTCCCTTGAGCCCCTTCCAAGACAAATTTTCCCTCTTTCTAATGATAACTACTACTATGTATATTTATTTTCAATGTTTATTAATATCTTAAATGTATCCTTCTGAGTCTAATAGATGGCTTTAAAATAATTCCTCTTTCTGACATCATGATAAATCAATTGCACATAAAGGAACATCATATTTAAAATTCCATTTTGTGATGTCACTCAACAGCTTAAAGCTTTGTATAGTTCCTTAATGAAGATAAAATCAGATCCAAACTTCTTATCATGGTTTTCAAGGACTTCTACATGTATGAAGGAAAATATTTTATAGTATCAATTGATGTACATTTTTGTTGTTTTATTTTTTTATTAAATCATGACTGTGGACGATTATGGGGCACAATGTGCTGACTTGATATACAATGTAGAGTGCTTAAATCAGACTGCTTAGCATCACCATCATCTCACTTACTTATTTGTTGTGGTAAGACATTTATACTATACTCTTAGTAGTTTTTTGCAATTCCTTGCACTTGCCTTTATGTAGTCAGGGCTGTCTATTGGTTAAGACAGAGGTTGGCAATTTTTTTCTGTCAAGGACCAGATAGTAAGTATTTCAGGCTTTGTAGGCCGAATGGTCTCCATTGCAAGTGCTCAACTATATCCTCGTTACATAGTGAAAACAGACACACTTATTCGTAAATGAATAAGCAAGGCTGTGTTCCAAAAAAAACCACCTTATTTATGGATGCTGAAATTTTAATTTCATATTAATTTTCATTTGTCATGAAAAATTACTTTTCTTTTGATTTTTTTTTATTCAACCATCTAAGTATTTAAACAGAAACCTTCTTAGCTCATGGGCCATAGAAATATCAGGGATGAACAGAATGGATCTGCCTCCCCCTGCCAGAGAAGCTAGAGAGGAAGCCAGACACTCAATGTCTGACTTTCAGCAACCACAAGCAGGAGCCGAGACAAGTGTGGGAGGTGGTCCAGGGTCTGCCTGAGGAAGGAGCAAGTGTTGGAGCATCGGGGAGCCTGTGGGAGCCCAGCCAGTGCCATGCATGTAAGTGCGCTCTAATTATTGACCACATTAAGTAGAAGGATGACCCCTCACCACCTGACACCCCCCACAGATGTCAGGCAGCAGTGACGCCTCTGCCTGTCTGTGCCTCTGATGTCTCTCAGCTTACCCAGAGTGTCCTGGTAGACAAAATGCCCGACACACTCAAGCCCCCAGACAGGCAGCATTGGTGAAGCGGCCGTGACCCGCTTCTGTACTGGGACCTGGGCCGTGCTCAGTGGAAGCAGCTGCTTCTCCAAGCTGGGGAGACACTGAAGATCATTTCCACGTTCATTTTCCCCGTTGCCTGCTGCCTCAAGGCTGTACCCTTGAAAAACTTGTTTACTCCACATCTCCTCATTGTGCTTTTGTTCATGCCTGGAATGCCTTCCTCTCCCCTTCTGAATTATTCCGACCCCAATCCTCATTCAAGTCTTACCCAAATCGCATACCCCTTATTAGATGATTCTTGGATACCTTGGTATTTAGGAACTGATAGCACCCACTTCAGTTGCTATGCAGCTGGAAATAAATTGTGTCTTATGCACCTGCGTGGAGCACCTGCCTTGCTGTCTTAAACTCTCAGATCCATCTCTTCATAATTACCATGTGTGTGTACAGCTTCCTGCTGAACACTGTCCTCCAAGACACTGGGTAATTGACTCTGATGTTTCTTTTCCTCTGCCGTGCCCATGGGCAAGTTCATTTGTTTCAAAATATATTTTTAATTCATTCATTTCTCTCCTTCTCCATCATAATCTAAGCTACTATAATCTCTTTTACAGCACAGTCTCCTTCCTGATCTCCCTGCCTTTACCATCTGTTCTCCCCCAGCAGCCTGAATAATCTCCTTAACATATAAAGTGGAGCAGCATGATCCAGGCTCTGCCTACCATATCTCCAGGTTTATTTACCTCATTTCCTTCTCATCTCTTGTTCCTGGTGCTCTGGCCTTCCCTGCCTCCTTTAGGTCCTCCCGCAGGCCAATGTGTTCTCTCCTCTGCCCCGGGCACGCGTTGTTTCCTCTGCCTGCAGCCCTCCCGATGTCCACCTGTAGCTGGAAGGTAAATAAATAAATAGCTCTTCCTCAGCCGGGCTGACCCTGTCTGGTTTATGGAAAGCAGCTCTCCACTGTCACCCTCTCCTCATGTTCTTCCTCAGCCCCATATTTTGTCTTCTTTTTGTCACTTATCAGATTTTTATACTTTTGACTAAGTTATTAGTGTATGAATTTACCTCTTGTCTTTCCTACTAAGCTCCAGGTGACAGACACCTTGTCAATGTCCTGTACCACTGTACCCTCTGTGTCTGTGCCTAAGTCACTCCGTTCCTAGGTGATAGCAGGTGGACAACAGATACTTGTTAAATGGATGAGCGGGCTAGATGAATGTCCTTGGAAGGACAGAAATCAGGCTTTCTACTTCCATGACCCCCTCACCTGCCTCGTAGCTTAGAAATATTCCAGAGATGCTGGTTCGTTGACCTTGAGGCAAAGCAATGAAGTAAATCAATGTGATTCCCTCTTTGCATAGCCCCCATCACCTCCTTTCCCCTAAGATCATGTAGTGTTGCTTCAAAAGCCATGAAGTTTCCTTCCAAGAAATTGACTTTCTTTACTTTTTAAATTTTTTTTAACCATTTGACACCATGTCCAAGTATTGTTGAGAGAGATCCCTCCTTGTCCTTCACTTTATACATAAAGAGGCTTCATTTAATATTTATATCTGCTTGGAGGAAGAATAGAAACTTCAGGGAGATTTATAGACCTGTCAGTTATTTCCAGGTCAGGTGCTAAAGTACAGAGAAACAGAATTATGGAATATTAGTGCTGAAAAGGATTCACATTTTGGACTGAAGTTTTCATTTGTGTCTGTTCACCGGGGTCAGGGAACCCCAGCAGCCCAGGGGGCCTTCACAGACGAAGTCTTTGATCTTTGCATTTTGTTCCTGTGTAAGTCCAGCACCCTTTGGTCTAACACATCTTGTTCCTAATTCTCTGCTCACTTCTGATGTGGCAAGGATCAGCATACCTGGTTTTCACCGTTGGAGTTCCCTATAGGCAGATGGCATGCCCACGCATTTCATTTTCTTATCTCAAGGAACTTTGAAGAACCCTCTGGAAGACAGGGACCAGGCCTGGGAATTACTCCTACCCTAAACCCCAAAGGGTGCCAGTTATCAAGCTGTGGTGTCTTAGCTCTAAACCCTCCTTTCTAAATTCCACCTCGTGGTGCTTGGGATAGGACTCTGCAAACCACCTTCTGTTCCGCAAGCGTGGCTCTTGTTAAATTCTGCTCATGGAGGACACTATGGAAGAACATGAGGCGGGAGGGGTGTGGACATCACAGTTGCCTCAGGTATTTTGTTTTGTTTAGATAGATGAGAGCATAGGGGAGACAGAAATAGAGATATAAAGACACAGAGAGAAGGGGGTGGGGCAAACAGTCTAGGTCATTAGGCCATTCCTACAATGTGGGCGAGTCTAATACATGTTATAAGGTATCTGCTGACTCCCAGCAAAATGATGCACCTGCCTCAGTGGCTTAGCCGGCCCCCGACAGGGCCCTGGAGACCACCCAGCTTAGCCTTGTTTGCGAAAAGCTGCAAACTTGCTGTGAATGACACAGAAACCAGGGAGTCTGTTTGTGGAGCAGAAAGAGGTCTGCAGACTCCTATCCCAGGTATGACCAGGCAGAGATTAGAAGGGAGGATTTAGAGCCAAGACACAATAGCTAAGAGACAATAGCTAAACGAATGACACAGAGACCGATGAGACACGAATACAAAGCGGCATTTCCTCTGGTGCTGCCTCTAGGCTGATAAAGATCGAGAGTTGTCACCAGAGATTAATTTCTATCCTTTCTGGTAGAGAGAGGAGAGGGACATATTTACAAATTTAGACCCTACTCTCAGACACATAGGGACAGGGCAAAGAGCTCTCGCAGAACAGTCCTCCCTTATGCACGAGAGATACGTTACAAGACCCCCAGTGGGTGCCTAAAGCACAAATAGCATCAAACCCTATACCTACTATGTTTTCCCTGTATTTATGTAGGTTCTATACAGTTTAACTTCTAAATTATGCACAGCACAATGCACTAGGGAATCCTTATCAAGTAAAATAAGGGTTACTTGAACACAAGCACAACAGTTGATCTGAATACTGAGCCGGCTACTAAGTAACTAAGGAGCAGGTGGCGTAGACAGTGCAGATGTGAGGGACACAAGGGCAATTCACGTCCGAGGCTGGATGGAGCAGGGCAGCATGAGATTTCATTACTACATGCAATTTACAACTTTACTTAACTTGCTTATTTCTGAAAATTTTATTTTATTATTTTGACCTTCAACATGGGCAACTGAAACTGCAGGAAGCCGTGGATAAGGTGGGACTACTGCATCTGTTTCTTCTCAATTGCCTTCAGTTCAACATAATCCTTATACCAAAATGGCATATTTTGAGGTGGCGTATTCTGCTGCCTTTCAAAATGTCGTAAAGAGCATCCCTATAAATAGAAAAACATGCCTTTGAGACATTCTTGGAGAACACTCCATGCAGGATTAATATAAACAGGGACAATTCTGGTTACAGATAAACACAGCATGGACTGTGTGGCATTCTGGGCACTGGGGAGCACTCAGCTCAGCTTAGCTCTGTGGGGCAGAGATGATGGATGAGAATCTGTGCACTTGTCTGGCCTTAGAATTCGTCCTGGATGGAGCAGGTGAAAAGAAGAAGGGACACTGCAGTGAGGAAAGGGTCCCTCACATCTAAGATACCTCGTCAGTTATGTCGTTGTTCCAACCCAGGGGCTATTTGAAGGGTCTGGCCAACAATTCTCTGCCGTGTAGGATTAAGTGCTGAGTCACACGGCATCGATGGTGAGTGGTTCATAAATCAGGAGGAAAGAGAACTTGCTGAGTATCATAGTTGGCAGGAAATGGGAATTGGAAGGGCCTTGGCAGGGGATGACAGGCAAACTGGAAAGGGGGCGGGTGAGGAGGTCGTAACAACAAACCAAGGGATGTTTACCCTGGGAATTTAAAATCAGCTTAGTATTTATTAAGTTTGTACCATTTTCTCAGAACTGTACTAAAGCCTGTGGATGGTTAAGGAGCTCTCAAAGAATTGATTACACATTCTGGTTGGGGAAACAGTCAAGGCTGGGATCAAAAAAGGCAAGTGGATGTTCTGAGCGGCAATGATGTCCCTGCCAAATTTGTAGTGTGCCCAACCAGCATAGTTTTGAGACCTGTTCCAGCCACACTATAGAACAAGTTATGGTTTGACTTCTGTCTTAGGGGGAAGAAATTCTCAATTGCAGAGAACATAGAATTTGAAGAAGCCATCTGTGTTTCTTCGAGCTGTCTTAATGTAGGCATAGCGTAAGCTAGTAAAAACAGAACTTGATGAGAAAGTCAAAAAACCTAGGTTTTTAATTTTCATTCTTACCCATCTAGCATGTTCTGTGGTGGTGGCCTGGAGTCTTCATCTCCCTGTGGCCCCTGATGTGTTATCTGAAAAGTCTCATTGGCAGGTCTTCCAACATCCTTTTGCCAGTACAAGCACATGAGCTATTGATGTGCACTGTTACAGCTACACTACCAACCTGCCAACATCGCTTTTTTAAAAAAACCTTTCTTGGCTTTGGTTTTGTCTTATAAATAAAGAATGAGAGAGCTAAAAAAGGATAGTTGGATGGAAAAAAGCAAGATGGTTTGTGTAGGTATGAAGAAGATGAAAGAAGAGAGGAATAGCAAATGAGCCCGAGAAATTGACTTGTAAGCTCAGTACTGAGAGCTAAGAAAGGAAGGGGGAGAAGGAAGACGATGAAAAAGAAATGTTTGTTTGTAAACAGAAAGACACGGTTGAGTAAGATCAATTGAGATTAAGCGCTATAATCAAACAATGTAGTGAAGGGTGGAGGGTGGCTGGATGGTGAAAGGAGAAGTGAGTAATAGAAGAACATTTCATCCAGGGGAATTGACAGAGGTGGAAGGACAAAGACACTGGCTAACACTGACTATTTCTTCTCCTCACCATCCTTGTCCATGTATTAGTCAGAACACCAACCCAGCCTTGTAACAAAGAATCCCAGAATTACCATGACTTAAGTAAGAGTGAGATTAGTTTTTCTCTCAAGGAATAGTCAGGAGTATGGGGAAGGTGGCTTGTGTCTGTAATCCTAGCACACTGGGAGGCTGAGGCAGGTAGACTGCTTGAGCTCCGGAGTTTGAGACCAGCCTGAGCAAGAGTGAGATACTGTCTCTACTGAAAATAGAAACACTAGCTGGACACCGTGGTGCACACCAGTAGTTATAGCTACTCAGGGAGGGTAAGGCAAGAGGATTGCTTGAGCCCAGGAGTTTGAGGTTGCTGTGAGCTATGACACCACAGCTCTCTGGCCTGGGACAACAGCGTGACACTGGGTATGAGTGGTGAGATAGTACAAAGAGCTCTGCTCCATGGGGTCGTATGCGTTCTGTGACTCCTTCTCCCTGAAGCTCTGCAATCCCCCTGAAATGCCACATTTACCGGCATGCCCAAATCTGGATCACCAGACTCCAGTCCCTGGAATGCAAAGGACAATACTTCCCTTTTAAGTGACTGAGAACCTCTGTTGACATTTCACTGGTGAGAAGTTGGTAACATAGCCCCAGCTGGGAACTGTGGTCTGACATTGATTGGGCAGCTATGTTCCTGCTAGAACTCAATGTTTCAATGTCTCTATTACTCAAAGAGGAAAGGGAGAATATATTAAGTCTTCAGGAGAGGGGGGCAATTAGTCTCTGCTCCAGCCTAGTTCTGCTCACCCAGGGCAAGATGTGTTATAGCTATTACAGTAAGATCAGGAGTGACATTGGAAGATGTTCATTTACATGTTGGGAGCTGTGAATCTAGCTATGGTGAGAATGCAACCACATGATCATAAGCATTAGGCCACCCCAAATATTTTAAAACCTGTCATTTATTTATTGCCTCCTAAGTATAAGGCACTGCCTGAGAGCTTGAGGTAAGTATTTTATTTATCTCTTCTTAAAAACATATTATTTTCATAATCAAAGTTCAGACCCATCAGAGCAGCCCTACCCATAATCTATTGCACTGCCTGTAATAGTCCTATGAGATAGGAATGGCTAACGCCTCCATTTTACCTTATCAAAATAAGGACCAGAGAGGCTAGCTCACTTGCTCAAGGTCACACTCCTAATACTGGTAGTGGCAGAGTTTGCACCTGTCACTCATGTGTCAAGCCAACCCTCTCACATTAACTGTGCTACCACTTGGGTCAGCTCCCTTGTGGTCAGGAAAGGCTTTCAAGGGCTGGATTTGGGGGACTGGGTTTTGCATCACAGCCTGCAGATGACAGGTGTTGGGTGTAGGGCAGCTCCATCCTCTGCCAAAGAGGTTCACAGGTGGAAAAATGCAGGGCATATTTCAGACAGCAACTGATTCTAATTTGTTATTAATAAAAACAGTTCAAAAAACATTTGGCATCAGACCGCAGGATCCAGTGCTATTTATGAGAAGGGTTTAATGGGAGAACGCTCAGCTGCAGCAGATGGATGTCGGCGGGGCCTCTCCAGTGCGTCTCACTCTGTTTTCCTTTGTCTTTGAATAAATTCGGAGGGTGCCATGTGGGAGCCTGGATGGATGGTTTTGAACTACAGCTTGTTAAAAGCAGGCGCTTCCCTGAGGGTTAAGTATAAAGGGGAAGTGGAATTACCCGGACAAATCCCTCTTGGCTTGGGCTGTTTCCTCAGGAGCAGAAGGGCCTGGCCAGCTTGCGAACACAACTACTCATCCCTTAGGTACTGGGTCAGTGTTCAAAATGAGGCACACAGTTCCTTGATCCCTCCATCCCTACCTTGGTAATAAAGAACCCTGCTTCTGGGTTTTAATGTTGGCTATGCCATCAAGTGTGTGGGTAGGTCCCCTCATGGCCTTGAAACTTAACATTAGTGGGAAAAGATCAGCTTAAGCCTATAGGAGCCTTCATGGAGCCCGTGACTCCCTAATCCAGGCTTCACCTGTCTGCAGCTGACCTCTTACGAATGGACTGGCACCTCTAGGGGGAGATACCGCTCTCTAGTGACAAGCCTTTAGGACCTGGGAAGGCCTGGGGAAACACATCTTTTTTTTCTTGTGGATGAAGCCAGCAGCTCCTCCAAGCACCTTACTTTTGCATATGAAAGCCCTGGTAATTACTACTTTCATCCTTAAAGCATGCAAGTGACATGCAAAATTAGCACTTGAGAAGATCCACTTTTAGACCTTGTTGTAAAGCAAAACTTATTATTTGAAGATAAATCAATTTCTGTTGCCTGTATTTGCAGTTTCCCCCAGATGGCTAATTACCAAAGATAAATGTGTATAAACACAAGCCTTATCCCTCTCCATCCATCTTCCCTGCCTGCCTGTTTATCCAGAGGTTAATAATCACAATCCTGTAGTGTATTGCCATAGTAATGGTTTTGATGGCCCCGACAAGTTTATGACCTTTTATTACAAACAGAAGGACACGCATTTCAAGAAAGGAAGGTCATTTTTAGAGATGAATGTGCAGATAACTAGCCTCTCTGAAACTGAGCCAATAGGAAAAAGAAAACAGAAAACAAAATAAAAAGAAGGGGTGGGGGGAAGCCCACATACGACTGCACAAAACAAACAGCATAATGTCATGGAAATCGGTTCACAGCAAAATTAAATAAGGTTCCTGCAAGCATTAATTTTCATATTTTCTGTTTATGCACTGTTAAAATTATTCCCTTGCTCTTGATTTATGAGGAAATAAGACTGTGAACCATCATTCAGACAGTCACCAAATTCAGTTAAGGGCTGGAACATCAATTCAGATAGAACTGACTTCCTCTCTGGTCAAAGGGCAAGTGGAAAGTGATGTGTCTCTGCGGAGGAGCTTAGGGCCTCTGTGCAAGAAATGAGGTTAAGATTGCCTTTCTTCCTTCCTTCCCTCTTTCCTTCCTTTCTTTTTTCTTTCCTTCCATCCTTCTTTCCTCCCTTTTTTCTCTCTTCATTTTTTCCTTCCTTTCCTCTTCCCTCCCTCCCCTCCCTTCCTCCCTCCCTCCCTCCCTGCCTCCCTCCCTCCCTTCCTTCCTTCCTTCCTTATTATAAAGCTATATATGCTCATTATAACAGTGAATTAACACAGAGAAGAATATAATCTGCCCCTTTCCCCATATCTCATTCCACTCCTTGAAGATAAGCAGTGTGAAGAGATAACTAATTAAAAACGTATCCCTGATATGTGCAGGATAATGTTCTAAGTCTTTTTAGAAATACTCATTTTGTCCTCATAAAAGTTCTATGGAGGGAAGTACTATTGTTACTGAAACTACAAGGGGGTTTGAGCCTGGGCCCAGTTGCTCATTGCACAAAGATCTAATTATTGAGACAATGAGGATTGCCAAGGAAGGAAGGAATTTAATGTAGTGTGAAAGACGTCTTGTCAGGGGAAGCTGCCTCAAGTCAGTCTCTCCGATGAAGGCCAGCGATCATGGGTTTTTTAAGGCGGGTCACATGCCTTGGGGGAGGTTGAGGTGTAACTGACAGGGGCCCCTCCAGCAATGGGGGTAACTGGTGGGGGATTGGGAGTCTAGGTCTCAGAAGTCTGCCCAAGGGCCTTTAGAATCTCAACTCCTTTGTCTTACAGAAGATCCAGCATTTCTGGGAGACAACTCAAAAAAATTAAGTTAAGCTTGGGGTCTAGGATGGTCTGAAGGCTCTTCGCTCACTGATTAATGACTTGTGACAGCTGTTAGGCCTTATTTGGGTCTCACCTGTGCTGTGTGCTGGACACCTAGACCGTGGCCTCTACATATGGCTTTGGGGACACATTTATCTTTGAAAGACAGAAAGCCAAGTAGAAATTGCACTGGCTTTTCAATTTCAGCCTGAGAAGAAGTCACATAGAGTGACCTCTGCTGCCTATATTCAAGGGGAGAGAAATCAGAGAGAGAACTAACAAAGACTTTTCAGACATGTTTTAAAACCACCACAGGGATTATCTCTAGAAACATGGTAAATGTTTCCTCCACTGATTTGGGCTGAAGATGTATTGTTTGTTTCCATGTTTCCAAAAGGCACCAGAGTGCTAAGAAAGATCCCTGAGTGAGCACAAACAGGAATGGCCTTTGCCTTCTTTAGGGACCCCATGTGACAGGGATCCTCCACACACTTTGTTTATCTGCTGATGCTTCCAAGCATGAGCCCAGAGGGGAATCTGTCCTCTCCCTCTGGGCCTCCTTCCTTGTCCGTCTTGAAAAGGAGCCATGGGCCTTAGCCAAGGACCCTTCTTGACTGAATGGGGTCAGATGGCACGAGAATCAGAGGAGACATATGTAACATAGACAGGGATGTCACAGAGGCTTGGGAAGGTTCACAGATTAACTGAACAGTGAACTTAATCCTGCCCATGTAGTAAAGGAAAAGACAACAACCGCCCTGAGTGGCCAAGTGCTGCGGGGCCTCAGAGGCCCCTCTCTTCTGTAATGACCCCACTTCCTACCAGAAGTTAGCAAGGCCATGAGTGGACACTTTTTCTTTCTCAGAACATTTGAAGCAGACCATATCCAGGAAAGCCCACTTATATCCTTGGCAAATATCCTCACAATGGTGCTCTGTTTCCTGCCTGAAACTTCAGGACTAATGTAACATGCCTTTGGCCCTTAAGGGCCTCTCAGTATCCAAGAGTGTGCTCTTAAGAAGCACATTTTTCAGAATAAGTTGCACCTCAGCAGCTAAGGGAATTAGAGGCCAACCAGGTGAGATCAAGGCCTGGAATCAAATGCAAAATGGGCTAGTAGGATGCAGCGGCTTCTGCAAAGCACCAGAGAGGGCCAGTGGGGCGCTAGGTGTGCTCAGCGACCTGTGGTCCACAGACCACCCTTCTCATTTGCCTCTCTTTGATTCACAGCATGAAATGCAGAGGCAGCAGTTAGATCATGTTGCAGCTCTTGCCAGTTCTAACCTCCTGGGAGGGAACCCTGAGATGTCGTGGGGTTTGTCTGCCAATAAAAAGCATACTCTGATCTGCTCTGTGGGGCGATGTGTCACAAAGGCTCGGTTTGCCCCATGCAGTTCCTGAGCAGGTAAGGCGGAGTTTAGCCTTTCCATGGGACTTCAGTCTCCCATGGCTTCCAACCAATGTCTGTCCTGCCTGCACTGGGGCCTACCCTGGGCACCCACAGACACACAGAGCCACAGTCCCCACCCCCCACCCAGCCCAACTTGCTGCTCCAGTTCCCATGGCCAGGCCTGTCCTCTCTGGTGCCCTCTCAGAAATTAGTCCTGGCTCCATTTTCTTTGCCTGAAACCCAGACCATTATCTACCTCTTTTCTCTCCATTTATCCTAGAGTTTTAAATCTTTATGTTCAACCACTGCCTGGCAGCCAGTTTCAAATCTTAAATCCTGATCCTTGCAACTTTTTGTGTTATCAATGCCTTATGACTCCTTTGCCAGCCTCCACTCACTGGATCAGTGCCCCTTGGATCTAGGTACCAGCTGGATCATGTTTGAATTCATCTCCGTGCCTCAGTTTACTCATCTGGAAAATGGGGACATGATAGTATCTACCTCATAGGATTGTTATGGGGATTAAATGATGTCCACCTACAAAGTACCTACACGCTGACATATAGAAGTGCTTAATAATGTTAGAAATTATGATTACTATACCAAGTGGTGGTATTATTCACCATCTCTAGATTCCAGTCCTGCCCTTTCAACTCTACAGAATACAAACCAACAGTAGAGGCTAATTTTGTCTGTTTCATGCTGCTCAATCTTGAGTTCTGTCCCTGCCTTTACATTATTGATGGGCGCCTGCAGATCTCAAGGCTGTGCTGAGTCAGAGTGTAACTGGACAGTGGCCTGGTATCCCCAGGAGCTACTTGCCAGCTCCCACCTACTCCCCAGGAGCTTGGGTTGCTTTGGGGTCTCTTGGCAGGGCTGCCCTGAGCTCATGTGACGATGACATACTACCTGCGTTGGTGCAAATGACAGTGCAAATGAGAGAGATCAACTGTTCCAACCAGAACCGGCATCTTAAAGAGAAGATGACAGTGAGTCCTTTGAATATACAGTCCTGACCAAAGGCTTGCCAGAGATCAGACTCGGCCAGAAAATTGAGCGGTGATTATTACAAAGAGTCGGAATGATAGCTTTAGTCATGATGCTTCAGGAGCTCCATAAAGATCAGCCCAAACAATTAGACATTAAGTGTTTAGACAGAGAAAGATGGTTTTGTAAAGGAGGATCTTGTTATTCCCTGAAAAGCTACTATGAAGACGTCAGGCATATGGAAATAACAGATGGGAGAGGCGAGCCAAGATCATTACTCTGAACTCTAAGTGCCATTATTGACAAGCGCAGCCCACATCACTGGGCAAATAGATGTGTCTGAGAGCGGGTGGGAGACGCATGAAGAAGGAGATACAGAAAGCAGATGATTTCACAACATCAGGGGGTGGAGAGAAATGGTGTTAGGATTATGGCATTCTTGAAAGTAAAAAGGAAAAAATATGAAGGGTTGGGTGAGAATGTGAGCAAGGAAAATCCCATTGGTGCTGAATTAATGGACTAATTTGCTTTTCACTTCTATATCATGCAGTACTTGTCGCATTTGGGGGATCACTCGGAAAATCTGATGGAAGTGGTACCTTCTCTTTCAAAAAAAACTGTCCTTATGAGTGCACAATTGATTCTGGGTAAACAGCATGAATTCTCAAATGATGGCTCAAATAGTAGACTTCTCTCTAAGAGAAAGGTGGGGAAATAGTGAGAATTTAATCCCTGGAGCTGCAACATGATCCAATTGCTGCCTCTGCATTTGATGCTGTGAATTAAAGACAGGCAGATGAGAAGGGTGGTCTGTGGACCACAGGTCACTGAGCACAAGCAGGGACCTGCCAGCCCTCTCTGGTGCTTTGCAGAGGCTGCTGCATCCTACCAGCCCATCATGCATTTTATTACAGGCCTTGACCTCACCTAGTTGGCCTCTAATTCCCTTAGCTGTTGGGGGTTTAAGGTGGGACCTATTCAGAAGATTTTCAGGGATTGACAGAGACAGGATGCTCTCAGCTATGGCCTCGATACCTTGGCCACACACTCTGTGGTGTGTACAAGGAAGCCTCTAGCCCCATTACTAGGTAGGGTGTCTTTGGGGCTAGAAACTCCCTGTACCTGTCTTGCTTGAGGGCTTGACTAAAATCAGCCTAGAGGCCTCTTTAATTCATACTGATGGCAGTGGGTTGAGATTGTCCAAATAAGGTATCGTATTTTATACTGTGGCCTCTAGGGGCTAACCAGCACTGACTACTTCCTGGTCATTGTTACCACTTCCCACCATTTCTACATGCTATTTAAAAGCCTGCAGAATATGTAAATGGTGAGAAACCTCTGCTCCACAATCTCAGCCTCCAGTTTATTTCCAAACTCTTGGAGGTGTGCACTATGAACACCTGGAGTTTTCAGATGAGAAAACAGGGTTTGGAGACACTGAGGAACTTGCTAATACGTGTATGTGTCATGCACTAGGTTCAAACCTGGTTCCATCTATTACTGAGGCACAAGCTTTTTAGACTGTACTCCCTCCCGATGCATATTCTAATATATATTAGGATGATGTGTCCAGTATGGTATCCCACGTTTATTTGACCACATATAACAGATCATGTTTCTCTAGAAGCAGACTCTGAAAAAATGGGATTTATGTGCAGGAAGCTTATTGGAATCAACACCTATTAAAAGAAGTAGGACTGAGCCAATGGAGAAGCCAAACTTGCCCTATCTGATTGGGAGGTGCTCTGGGAAGTTGGTTCTTGGGGGAGATGGCCTTCAGAGTTGTTCCAGATTGGGACGAGGCAGCTGGGCCTTTATTATGACCACACCATCTCCCAGAGTCACTGCATGAGGACCACCAAACACTGGCTTTCTTGGCAAGGGAATGTGGCCTTGAATGAGGCAGCTCTATTTAGTGGAGGGCAAGTTCTGGGGAGGTGGCAGCTGGGGAATAAGTGCCTCAGCCCAGGAGTAGGATCCAGGTGGTACATGACAAGATCAACCACAACATGGAATCCTGCTTTAGGACCAACAACGAAGTTCACAGACTCATCCTAGAAAAAGTGCTACACATCTAATTTCTGAATATCACTATAATCACCTTTGAAGTACTCCCCTTGGGAAGCTGTGTACAGATGCCAGCACTTATTCAACCCTTCAAAGCAATTTTAGAACTCTTTTTCTGGAACAACCATCAGAACTGTCATCATATAAAGTCTGACAATTAAGTTTGTGAACTTGCCACCATGTGCTTACGTTGGCAGCACTGTACAAACAACTTGGTAAGGTTTAATAACTTTGGTATATCAGTGTCTCACAGCTGTGTTTGTGTCAACATGTAGCAGTGTCTTGTTGAGTGGTGTTCATTATTGTTATAGCATGTTTTTGTGTGTCGTACAATGATAGCTCCGCTGGTCATTCCAGAAAAAGAGTTTCAAAAATTTCTTTGAATGGTGGGCTAGGTGCTGGCATCAGTGCATAGCTTCCCAGTGGGAGTACTTTGAAGGTGACAACAGTGTTTTTCAGCAATGAGGTATGTTGTACTTTTTCTAGGACAAGTTTGTGAACGTAGTTGTCATGATAGAGCTCTGTGGAATGCACTTTAGAGAAGCTGCATCAGAGATTTTGGTTTAAACAATCACTCATTGGAAGCTCTGGGTCTTACCACGTTTATTCATTCAGAGCTTCTCCCAGCAAACTGCGACACTACCTGAGTCTACCTAGTTTAAGCATGTTTAAACATGGGCTCTGTAAGACAAACTTGAAAAATCTAGGAATAAATGACATTGAGTGTTTTGTAGCATAATGTAGACTTAAGCTGGTTAGTGGCAGAGCTAAGACTACAGTAGGTGCCCTGCTTTTAGATCAGTGTTATTCCCTTTACATCTACATGCCCTTGGTTCTGGGGACAGGGATGTGAAGAAATTATATTCAGAAATCCCTTAACCTAAAGGGCAGCCAAACCAGTGTTTTGGAATTTCTATTTTGAGACCAGTTAAAAGGGAGAAGTTTCAGTTTACTGCTCATTTGTCATTCACTAGGTCTGGGATGTCCCTGGGCAATGCTAAACTAAGATTCAGTGGTGTCTACAAGATGACACACAGTATGTTGAAAGGTAGGCATTAAAGACCTTTGACAGCATTAGGAGAGGGTAATGCAGCTTCACAAGAGTGATAAGAGCAGGAACAAATGTGAACTGAAGATCAGACATCAGCCTGCTATACAAGACAAGATTGAAATGGGACACCAGGCAGCCTCCAAGGAGAAGAGGTGGTGACAGGATCATTGCTCTGAAAAAGGCACATGACTGATCTCCAAAATAAACAGATGGACAGATCACAGCCTAATTTAGGTACTACTTTGAGGTGACTGCCATGAGGGCTTTGGTTTTTCTTCTATAAGTAGTTCATAGCTTTGCCAGAATATAAATAGAATACGTTGAGACAAAGCTTAACAGAACATAAAAGATGTCATAGCTTAATTTCTTTACTTTCTTTACCAGAGAACCAAAAGCCAGAGGAGTTTATTGATTTGCCTAAGGTGACACAGCTAGTTAGTAACAGCATAGGTTGGGAAATTGGGGGTTTCTTACTCAATTATTCACTTATTCTGTAGATATCAGATATTTCAGATGCATAGTACCCAAGGGATTATAGAATTGAATGGAGCACACTGCTTGATTTCAAGAAGTCCTCAGTTGACTGGGCAGAGGAACAAATAACAAGAGGACAGGCTCTTAGAAAGTACAATTGAAAGCATTTCCTCAATGCTAATTCAATGCTATTCACAAGGTGCTGAAAGTTACTGGCTAATGCTGGGGTGGTGCAAAAATTTGATTGGTGGCAGGGGGTGTTTTACTGGATGCAACTGGTTTGCACCAGAGCATCCTGGAAGGAGAGACTGCCTTTCATTTTTAGCCTCAATCCTGCCCACATGCAGAATCAGTTCTGAAAAGAACAGAAGGTGTATGTATTAACTGTTTTAGGTCCAGAGCAGTTAGAGGCTAGAATTGCTTCTGTGTGTCTGACCACCCATGTTGGCATGACTTCAAGTAGCCCAGTATGAAAGAATATACTAGAAGAAGGAGGGAGTCTCACAGTACTCCTTGTAGGAAATGCCTTCGGGTCTCTGTCTCTCTGCCTCTCCAATACAGGACATAATATGGGCTTCTTTCTGTGTCCCTCACTCATGACCTTGCCATCTTTGGCCTAGGCTTTTTGGCTTATTCGTCATCATGTACATGTTCACCAAGTCAGCTCTGACTTCTGAGAGTTTACTCATGTAACTATAGAGCTCTGGTGTGACTGCTGTTTGGGTTGTCCATAGATTCAGGGTATCTTCAAAAAGAGAAGGCAAATTCATTTGACTCAGTTTGAATGAGCTGCCCACCTCTCTCCGAGGCAGCTGTGGTCAGAGTAGTGGTCAACATCTACTACAGTTGAAAACTCCTTGGCTTTCTCCATCATGTTGAAAACTCCTTGGCTTTCTCCATCATCAATGGCTGTGAGTAGCATTAGCCCTGAAGTTAATTTGGCATAAATCCTGACATACAGAGTCTGTAAGTTGACCACGCAAGGAACTGTAACCTACCAACACACAGAGGTGGTCAACATAAGGAATTAGGTCTACTGTACTGATATGTACATGTGGCACATGTCCAGTCCATGAAACTTAGGTCAATTTAAGGAGGTAGTTAGTGTAGGGAGATGGACAGCCATGGAAGTTCTGCTGTACATCTAATGTTCATCAACTCTGAAATACGCCTTCATCTACGGTTCCCAGAGTTTAGGAAACTCCATCTCCCAAGCAGTTGTGCTCAGAGCAGTGTTTTTTTTCCTTTATAACCAAGCTCTGAACTGCAGTGGAATTTAGCTTTCTTGATTGCCTAGTACATTAGGCTGCTTAAGCTGCCATACCAAAATATCACAGGCTAGATGGCTGACAAATTGATTCTAGTGCAGTTCTGGAGGCTGGAAGTCCCAGATCAAGGTGCCAGCGAGTTTGATTTCTAGTGAGGCTTCTGTCACAGTCTTGTAGACAGCCACCTCTCACTGTGGCCTCCGGTAGCCTTTTGTCTGTGTGTGTGCTCTGCTGGTGTCTCTTTCTCTTCTTATAAGGACACCAGGCCTTTAGGATAGGGCCCCACCTGTATGACCTCATTTAACCTTAATTACTTCCTGTGAGGCCCTATTTCCAAATAAAGTCACGTTAGGCACTAAGGCTTCAACATACTAGTTTTGGGGCACACAATGCAGTTCATAAATCTTATCTTAAAACTGGGAACTCTCCCAGTGGTGGGAGTTCTTTGTTTCTGAAATTTTGCCCTGTGTCCTAGGCAGGTTGCTACTAATGGGGTCACAACAGCCCTGGAAAATTTTTGCCAACACTAAAATAGGCAAAATTAATCTAGAATAGCAGTTATCCTTGGGAGGTAGTGACCAGGAAACTTTTGAAAAGCTGTTTTTTTTAATCAGGGTGCTGGTTATACAGCTGTATTAATTTTATGCAAAATTCTTCCACCTGAATACTTAGGACATGTGTCTAAGTATTCAGGTGGAAGAACTGTGGAAGGACTGTGAGTGTTTGTTCCAGTTATCTAGTGCTGTGTAACAAATCATCCCACAACTTGTTGACTTAAGAAACAATATTACTTTTTCTCATGAATCTGTGATTTGGACAGAGTTTGGCAGAGATAACTTATCTTTACTGCATTTTATCATCAGCTAGAGCAGCTCAAAGGCCAGAGACTGGGACTTTCTGAGCTTGCCTAATTCCATGTCTTATAATTAATTATGGCTGAAATTAAACTGAATTTGTTCTGGCTCTTAGGTGAAACCTTAGGTGGGGATATTGGCTGAAACACCTACATGGGATCTTCTTCTGTGGTCTGAGACTCCTCACAACATGGCTGCTGGGTTTCTAGTGTGACCAGAGAGCATTAAGTAGAAGCTATGTTGCTTTTTTATGACCTTGGCTCCAAAGTGTATTGTGTCAGTAGCCCAGAAATTTATTCATCAAGACAGTCACAAAGGCCCATCCAATTTCAAGGTGAGGAAATAGCAGACTCTTTCTCTGGATGGGGAATGACAAAGTGCTGAAAGAGTATTGGGGACCACATATATTGCTGTGTCAAATTAAAAGAAAATCATGCTATGATTTTGTACTTTAATGATAATCAAGAAGAACTTTAGGCACAATAAAATTGGAATCAAATATCATAGTTTGGCAGAAATAAGTAGAGAGAAATAACAAATCAACTCACCATCAAGAAGTCTAAAGTTATGTCATGTATCTTAATCCACCCTTGATCTTCTAAAAAACCTCTATCATTGTAAAAGTCTGTGACATGTTACCATCTTACATGAAGTAAAAGAATAAACGAGAAGCTTACAGCAACTCAGATTCTGTGGTAGACAAGTTATTGCACGGGGCTGGTTGAGACTTGTGTATTTTTTCCCCCAGTCATTTGTTATCATAGTGGGGGGGAAAAAAGAACATTATCTATAAAATAAGAGGCTGCAGCATGCAGGAAATGGAGCATGAAAAGGATTTGTGCTGTGATGTAGAGATTAGAAAGAACAACCCATGTGAATTAGTAAATGGCAAGCAGACAGTACATTCAAGTGTAACTTCAGTGTAACTTTAAAGGATTTGTTACATGAAGAAACAGGAATTTTCCAAAGTAATATTAAATACTGACTGTTTTTATTCCCTAGAATAAAGCAGTGATTCCTTCACTGGAATGATGTGAAAAGCTTTTCAATGCCAAGGTGAAGTCAGGGCTCATTCCCACTGGAACACTTGGATGCTATTCTCTAGACATTACACCCTCTTTGCTCCTCTTTAGGTCATGCGCAAACATACTTATGTCCAGCCTTACCCCATAACGTCACCCCAAACCAACCCATCCATCTGTACATTCTAGCTTAAAACTTCTGACACAATATCCTCACTTTTGGTGATTGTCTGGGGCTCCCTTTTCTCCATTTGTAAAGTATTTTGGGCTTCAGGCATGTGTCCATGCACCTCCTGCCTTCCTCCAGTTTATCATATGTGTCCTGCCCTACCGTACCCCTTGGATTCCAAGGCAGACTCTTAGTTTACTCCATTTATTTCTGAGAAATGGATCTCTTTCTCTTGGAATTTCTTACCCTAGGACACTTTCAATAATTATTTCATCTGCTCAAGGGCTGGCCCTTGGATCTCATCCTAACATCAGTCTGAGAGGTCAGCAGCACTCATCTGAGATAGCTGGCACTGTCTGGGTTGCAACCTGGTATGACTGAGAGTGTGTAGGGTGTGACATCAGGTGCAAACAGTGTGGAAGTCAGTCAGGATAACTGCACTGCTGACATCTTCATAGGTACCTCAAGATATTTTTTAAAAATCTTAAAAGTTGAAATTGAATTTTAATGATTTTCAGAAAGGAGTCAGGTATACATCCTTAGGGGCGCCATGGGCCCCCTACCCCAAGCTTAGACCAGGCCCTAACCCAGCTCTCTCTTCCTTCTAGCTCAACCTCGCTGTGTGGTCAGGTCTAATCACATGTAACGCATTCTCTGCAATATCCCCAGCGCACAGTTTTTGCATTCTCAGTTAATACTTGCTAATTAGATTAAAAGGCATCTATTAATCTCCTTTACTATTAAATTATTCAGACCTCAAAATTATATACTCTCAGAAAAAAGTAAGTATTGTCCAAATGGATTTACATTTTCAGTGCATTTCTCTCTCCAGTGGTGCCGTTTGGCACTGTGAGCATGAATGGAAACTGTGCCTGACTTCTCATGCGTAGAGCAGTGAGACACCTTAACTCACCATCCAGGCTGTACCCATCTGAGTCCTTCACTCTCATCCTCCAATAGCTTCTGATCTTCTTACCCTCTGAAAAAGACAGCAGCTATAATCATGGTTGAGTCGAGTAAATTAAAGATAATTTTCTCTTTTTCTAAGCCAGCTGTTTCCTTAGGATCCAAAGAGGGTGAATTCTCCTTGTGTCCTCTTCCCAGAACACGCCCACCCAAGCAGAGGGTGGAGGAGAGCAATCATTTACCACTTGACTTTTTACTTCCTTCTCTTGGAGGAGGTCAGTATTTTCTAATCAACTGTCTGTCAATTGCTTCTCTGTCAGCATTTCACCATGACTGGGTTGACCTCTCTTTTAGAGCCTTGCTACTTTATAAACATAGGGAGATATTTGAGGACCAGGTTAAGGAAGGCTCTTAGATGGATATATAATGAGGCATCGTCTGTTAATGAGTGTCAGCTAAAAACCTAACACCATACATTTTCATCTTTGAGTTCTTGGGGAACATTTTGAAAAGCCTTATCTGAATAAATAGCCCAAAATCCTTGGAGAGGTTGACACTTTAATTAATTCCTCAGATATTCATTGTGATCCTATGAGGAGTAAGACACTGGCTGCCTTGATTCCTCTTGCTCAGCTAAGGAGAGTTCGTAATGGCACCTTCCTCTTCAGGGTGAGATTTTTTATGTATGTATTTATAAATTCAGAATGCTTCATGCATTTATATGTCATCTTTGCACAAAGGTCATGCTTATCTTCTCTGTATCATTCTGATGTTAGCATATGTGCTGCTAAAGTGAGTGTGGGGTAAGGTTTAAACAGAAAACAAGAAGGAAGTACCTGGTGCAGAGTAAACTTTGGAATGGCCTATGGTAGGTTGTCCTCTCTTGGAGCTTTGAGAAGATTCTAATCTAGCAAACAGGCTAAACAAAACTAAATGGCAAAGATTGTGCCATTAAACAAAATAAGAGAAATTTCATAATAGAAGGCCAAACCCTGGGTTGTGAGAAATCACAGGTAAGGGAAGCTACCTGAGCATGAGAGATTCCCTATATGGCCAGGGTTGACTTTGCTCTGGAGGTTGGAGAATGGGCAGAATTTCCATACATAGGGATGTGGTGAGCATATTCTAGACTATGTACATAAAGCAGGGGTTTCAACCAGAGCCAGTTGTTGTTCTGAACTACCTGGACATGCCAGCGAGGGTGGAAGTCAATGCACCATAAGAACTGAGGAGATTCTGAATGACCTTTTATTCCAAGAGATGGAAGAATGAGCCCATCCAAGTGAAGCCATGATGAGAGCACAACGGCCTGCTAACAGAGATTAATCTGCAGCATGTGTAAGCCATTGAGTGCTGATGAAGTGGTAAGGATGCCACCGAGGAAGTCGCTCAAGGGTCATGAGCTGTCCCAGTAGGGCTGTGTCCAGGGAACTTGGAGGAGGGTCCCAGTGGCTGTGAAGCTTTCATGTAGCAGGCACGTGGGGCTGGCCATGAGGGGAGACCTTGGAGATGTGGCTGGAAGTGTGTTTGAATGGCCAGCTCAGGGTCCTAACTGAGATTGCATCTTAGCTATTTGCAGAAGCTGTGAGTGGAGGGGGTGCTCATAGAGAGATAGTGTCAGGGTAAAGTACCCCAAGATTCACACTAACTCTTTCCCTAGAAGAGAGCATGAAGGGGAATTGGAAACCAAAATTGTTGTCACCTTTAATCTGCCTTAATTAGATCTCATACTTTTCTTTTTTTTCCTGTGTAAAATTATAAGAATGACGGGATGTAATGCAATGTCACTTTGAATGTTATGAGTCTTTTAATTTTACACATGTTCCTTTTAAAAATCTGGGAGATCTTGCCATTTTTGTGGTCTGCATGGTTGCTACCAGAGGCTTCGGGAAGTTTAAGGGTGGTTGTAGCTGTGGCTTTGAGATGGATTTTCTGAGTACACAGATGCACTGCTATAACATCCTAGAACATCTGTTATTCCTGTTCTCTTAATAGTACACGCAATCCATGTTAAATTCCAAAGTGAAGTAGAGTTGGCTACGATTTGAAAATTTGTGCCCTCCAAAATTCACGTTGATATTTAATCCCCAGTGCGGCAGTACTGAGAGGTGACTGGGTCATGAGGGTTTTGCTCTCATGTATGGATTAATCTAGTCATGGATTAATGAATTGAGAGGAAGAGAGATCTGAGTTGTCACTCTTAGCCCTCTCACTATGCGATGCCCTGAACTGCCTCAGGATGCCACAAAGCATCACCATCAGCAAGAAGGCCCTCACCAGATGTGGGCCCATGACCTTGGTCTTCTCAGCCTCCATAACTGTAAGATATAAATTCCTTTTTTTTTTTTTTTTTTAATAAATTACCCAGTTTCAGGTATTTTAGTAATGGAAAATATGCTAAGGCAATTGCCACTTACAATGCATAAGAACTGTTGCAATAAAGTAAGTTGCAGATTTAGACCATAGTTTTTGCTGAAAAATAATGTATAAGACAAGAAACATTTGTGTTTTATGCTGACACCCTCAAAGTAACCAGCTGACAATTTTGCCACTGATTTCTGTCACTTCAGATGCCTATTTTTTCTTTGCTTATCAAGTCATGACTCTCAACATTAGATAGAAGTTATGGGGAGTGTTCTCTGCAAGATCTTTTAACTCTTCATTATGAAACTGTCCAAGGAAATTCTAAAATTAGTCTTCTGCAGGTCTAGAGGAAGCAAGGAAAATGTATAAACCTATGATATTTTATTTTATTATAAAAGCAAATGTATAATCAACTTGAAAAAATTATACATTAAATATCCATATGTTCATGAACTGAATTCTTCTGTCAACATTTTATTCTTTTTGCATTATCACATCTCTGTCTACCTGTCCATCCATCATTTATGTTATTTTCGATACAATGTAAAGTAAGTTGCAGATCTCAGAACACTTCCCCCTAAATGCTTCACATTTGCTGATTTTACTTAGTATATCCAGGCACTGAGATAAAGACTTCATGTATAATTACCTCATTTCCTTTTCAAAGTGATCCACAAGATTGGATTATCTCCATTTATCTATTTTCTCCATTGGACAGGTTTGAATATAGGTATATGTGACTCTAAAGTATTTCAATAAATACAATAGAACTCATGTCCAATGTTGGACAGCACCACAAGGCATAATCAGATTGTAAAACCCCAATCCAGTTACAGGATTAGGCTTGATTCTAGCTGGCAATAGGCTGACACTAAAGTTCAGGATGCATATAGCAAGATATAGGTTGAAAATGGGGTAAAGAGGAAAAGCAATGAAGACATAATAAGAGCCAGAGTCTCAGGGAATCTAAGGCTGTCATTAGCAAGGACTGATAACAGAATAACAACTAGGAAATCAGACCATGTGTGCTGGAAGTTTAGGTGAGGAGCAGAGTCTCTCTGTATTCCTTTCTCTCTCTACTCCATTCATCTCAAAGTTCCAGGAATCTGTGCCATAAATCTAAACTGACATCCCTAAATGGGATAAGTGATGCCATCATTATGATCAATAGGCAAGTACCAAGTTCAAGGTGCCAGATCAAAAATGCATAAGGCTAGTTATCCACGCTTTGAGCATGACATTTCTGTTGTGAGATGCTTCCATGTGGTACAGAAAATTATAGCTCTCTACATACCTTTTGGCCACCCCTACCATTCCCTACGTCTTCCCAATCTCCTTAGTTAGATGGATATGTATAAGGCTGGTTTTGGCAAATGGGTTGTGAACAGGAGTATTGTCACATTCCACGCCCCTGTATTTAAGAGTTGGCACATGACTGTCCAGCAGACTCTTGCCCTGCCACACATATTATAAAAAAGACTTAAGACAATGGAGCCACATAAAAGAAAGTGCTAGAATCCCTGAGTCAGTACTCAGAGTCGGCTTCCTTGGAAAGCTGACAAATCTTCAGCAAACTATGTGTGAATAAAAAAAGTAAACCTTTATATTTTAACCATTGGAATTTGGAAGTTTGCTTATTATTGCAGCAAAGATTAGTTTATTCTGACTAATGCCTCTAATAAGGCAATGAATGGAGAAAGCCAAGAGGTGAGAGAGTACTCTGGGGTAGAGAGAGAAACTCTTTAGTAAATTAGGGAATCAAAAGACAGGACACACAGACTGTAACATATTCAGGGTTTGCTGTGGGCTCCAGGCTGAAACAACAGATGAATATGATGAACCCACACACGAAGTTGATTTCCTCCAATCAAAAATCCAGAGAGTAATTCTGTGATCTTCTGAGGTGCCAATTTGCTCCATTCCAAACTTCTCCCTTCAAAATTATTCCTTTAAACTCAGCCTGTCTTATTGTAACATAAGGTCTTCTTGTTCCTAGAATAAAAAATACAGTTGCTCACTATCACCCATAAAATATTGCTTCATTAACTTGAAGACTGTAATTAACTACATATCAGCCTTCTGGCTCCAGGCAAATATCCATAATTCCTTTAGTCTTTCCTCACAGTCTGCTTTGAACCTGTTAATCATTTCCCGTGTCCTCTTACCATTATCAGTAGAAGGAAAAAAATAAAAAGTCCTTAGAAGCACAGCACATGTGGGACTCTGTGAGGCACTTTGCAGATGCTCCTGCCTTAGACTGAACTAGATTCACACACAAGTACACATGAGCACAGGTACATGTGTGTGTGTGTGTATGTGTGTATGAACAGATTTTTTTTTTTTAAAAGATAGGCTAATAGTCTAGATGAGCAGAAAAAGAGAAGATTGTTTATTCCCTAAATATTTCATATGTGATCATTTCAAATAACAAACTCCCTGTGTGGTCTTTAAAAATGAGATTTAATTTGTCCCTCTCTAAAAATATTTATAATGATTTATTTTGCCAAGGTGTTGACTGCAAATGCCAGTCTGTTTGTAGAAGTTCCCTGACCCCTGAAAGCAATTTTATGAAATATAATTGTAGCAAAAAAAACACATAAAAATTTGAGAGAAGAAGAAAGGGAGGGGTCTGGACCTCAGTCTCCTAAGCTTGATGAGATTTGTCTGGAGAAAGCTGTCATTAGGGAAAAAGAGATGATCTGGTGGCCTCGGGAAGGGAGTTTCCTCTTCTCCAGGGGAGAAAGATGAGTAAATAATAGACAGGGGCAGATAGAAGGGGGGAAGGGTACTCCAGGCAAACATGCAGCTTTGACCACGTACTGTCTGCTGTGTGTGTTAGGACAGCTGATTGATGCTGCTGTGACAAACTCCTGGCTTAGAGGTGTGTTAGTCTTGCCTGTGATTAGATCTAAGGGCCATTATCACCTGCGTACAGTATAGTTAAGAATCAGCTGATAAGTTTGTTACCACTCCATCCACTTGATCAGTAGGTCTGGAGTGGAC
Source organism: Loris lydekkerianus (assembly GCA_963574355.1). NCBI lineage: Eukaryota > Metazoa > Chordata > Mammalia > Primates > Lorisidae > Loris > Loris lydekkerianus. The sequence goes on along the minus strand of CAUYPK010168477.1, from coordinate 35,872 downwards.
CCTGGGATTAACAGTTTCACAAACCCCCCAGGAGACTTTCTTGTTGGTGCCTCAAAGGAACAGAAGTATAAACAAGACTTGGAAATAGCAAGAGGGTTGGCTGATGGTGTCAGTATTTTTCCTGAGGAAGAAAGAAGGAACTCTACATCACTGGGCACAATGGTACCGGTTAGGACAGGGGAGAATACAGCAACAGCAGCAGTAAAGGAATTATGTCATGGGAAGCAGATGGGGATAGAAACTTCTGGGAATGGCACTGTACCCACACAAGGAAGAGGCCCCTGCAGACTGGAAACTCCAAGAGGGTGGAAGATGAGACAGTTTGGGTTACTATTATTAGTGTAATACATGGTAAGTACTCAACAAAAATCATTGAATTGAAGTGGAAAATAACCCAGAGACCTGGAAGTTGGAGGGAAATGGGAGCAGAGGGAGGAATTTTCTGGGGAGGGATATTCCAACCATTCTGTGAGTAGAACAAGCCCTGGAATAACTGTTTAGTGCTCACCTCTACCAGCAAACCTAGAATGGCTAAGAGAATTCCCCTTCCCAAGGGCCAGAAGCACCAGATCATGTGCTGACTTTAAGAGAAAAATTTAAAAAGTGAATTTTGCCAAATTGCTTGAATTGGCATAGACATGGTATCAAGTTCCCTCAGCTGCGCTGGGACATGGTCAGCTCAGGGTCCAGCAGAAACATCTCCTGGCTCAACAGCTTGACTCAAAATTATCCCCTTCCTAATACTCACTTTTACCAAAGAACTTGACCACCCATATAGGTGGTTTAAGGAAGTGAGTAATTCTATCATCATCTGGTAGCCAATATATGATTATCTTAAAATTTGGAACTAAAGATACTCTAAAATATGAGTATTTGCTGAATCAAAATATTCTACTTGTTATCTGGTGAACTGCTGTATGCACATGAGCGAATTGAGCAGAGTAGTACTAAGCTTCTGAGACTATCTTTGCAGAGACAATTTTTGCTTTTACAGCTCTGACATTTGTAAAAGCAGAGGTCATCCATTCTGCTGACCATGTAATACATAGATGTTAGTGAGGTCGAATGGAAAAGACAAGGCCATCCCCTCTTAAACCACCCATAAATCCAGTCTTCGGCTCACATGATTACTTATTCCTCTCATTTGGACTTGTTAAGTAATTACTACGTAAATTATTAGGATAATGTAATATGCATGACTTTAAGGAATGACAAATTGTAGCTAACTTTTTTTAATTTGTTGCTATAGTTACATTTCTAGAAATTCTAAATTGTTCTTCTCTTTCCATGTATAAATTACCACCACCCTGCTATTTGTTTAGCTTTGATTGGCGAGACTGTAATTGCATTTCGGCAAAATGTCTACAAGTCTAGTATTGAAAGTCTTGCCCTGATTCCTCCTTCAATGTTCAGTTCACTGTCTGGCTGAGTCAAGGGTCTGAGTGGCCTTGATCAGAGGTTGAGAAGGCCTTGAAAGATAAATCAGGACTAGGCAGCCCATCTTCACCTAGTGGTGCCTTAGTGACCCTTTCTTCCCTTTGGCCACTCAATGGGCACTTACTAATCAGAAGCAAGAGGGTATTGTGGAAACTCATCATCATTTACTCCCATGAAAACTAAAGAAAGACTTTCTTCCACATTGGGGGAAAGGTGAGAGTATCCTGTTTTGTTTTCTATAAAATATTAAAGGATGTTTCTGGAAGGCTGACCTACCAGAAGACAAGAGGATTTGTTAGAATAGGGTTTTCTATCTGCTTATGAATTGCAAGACTAATTTTTATCACCACACATCTTCTCCAGCTCATCTTTTAAAGGCTGAGCAAAGATACCTTGAGTATTATGGGGCAGATGCAAACAAAACATAAGCAAGAATGAGAACACTAATTTGCAATAGCAGATCTCAAGATAAGAGGCACTGGGAAGAGTAGAGTTGAAGGCAAAATACATTTAATAATGTAAAGTGACATTTTATTTGAGTACTAAGCATAATATCCAATAACATCAGAATATATAAAACCTCAGCTATCAGAAATAGAAAAACACGATGTCTAGAAAACATAATTAGTGTGAGGTAAACCATAATTCCTTACATATCTCTATGTTTTAATAATTATAGCATTTGAATGCTAAAATAAAGATTGGCCTTATCCATCTCTATATCTGCATACTTCCATCACATCTCTATGTGTCTGTAAACCTTTCCTGTCTACAGAAAATTCACTTATTACACATCCATGAACGAGTTGGCCATACACCAGGCCTTGAGGAAAACTTAATAAATTTCAAAAAGCTAAAATTGTAGGGTTCATATTTTCTGATCACAAAGCAAATAATAATAATAATTACAAATGCTTAAAACACCCACTTGCTTGGAAATTAAAACAAAAACTATAATAAGTTTTTGAGTCAAAGAGGAAATCAGAACCATAATTATAGGCCGTTTAAAAAATAATGACAATGAAACAATGCTTATCAGCTCTCACGGAATGCAGTTAAAGTAGAAGTGAGAGATAAATGTACACTTGGGCGCCCTAAAATTTTTAAACAAGAAAGGATGTAAATAAACAAACTGCACATTCAACTCAAGAAATCAGAAACTCCCCTTCCAGGCAACAGGGCCCTCTGTAAGGGGAGGAGGGAAGAAGGAGGGAGACTCTGGGGCTGGGGTAGAATTTACCTACTTTTTGTAATTGGCTGTTGGGTCTGCCAAGATAGGGGGAGGAGGTACGATGTAGGAAGGCTGTTTGCATAAAATCTCCCTTTCTTTATGCTTGCCCAACAAAGCCTTGGCTTTCTCTCCACTTGTTTATTCAACTGGGATTTTATATCCTTTTTTTCTACCTTCCTACACATATTCATATATAGCACAACAGCCTAGGGAGTGATTATTCAGAAGGGTCTTCCAGTCTAGTTGCCCTGTGTGTACATACTCTCATCGTAGAGCAACCTATAATTGCAATTAATAACAGACACCTATGCAAGGCACAATTAACTTCAGCAAGGAGGCACATGTGTGCCATAAAGCCTTCTGTAAGATGACAGATGGATTCAAGTAAAATGATGCATGTAAAGGGCTGATCTGTTCCAAATGCTCAGTAAATATTAACTGTGACATCATTTGATTTCATTACATATATTTGTGCAGATAGAAAAACTATAAAGCTCTTAGAGTTAATAATAGAGCTCAGTAAAGTGACCAAATAAAAGGCAAATAAACACAAATAAATATGCTTACTACATTTCATCAGTAAACTTAAAGCTGTAATAGGAAAATCCCACTAGGAAAGTTACGAAAATCAAACAAAACAGAACAGAACAAAGCACAAACAAGTAATAAACATGATACGAAATGTATAAGGCCCATATGAAGGGATATATAAAACTTTATGGAGAAAAATATTAATGAATAAATGGAGAGACAATGTATACCTCGATTCCTTGGCAGTGTATTTTAAACATATAAATTATTTACAACTAAATATATACTTAAACATAATCAATAAGAATATTAAAGAGATTTTTTGGGGGGAAAACTTTGGATCAAGTTGATCCGGAAAAATAAAAAGATAAGATTATCCAACATAATTAGCCATTAGGCAAATGCAGATTAAAACTGCCATGGGACATTATTATACACCTATTAGAACAGCTAAAAGGAAAAACAATTATAGCACACGCAGGGGAGAGTCAGACAAACTAGATCTCTCTTCCACTGCTGGTGGAGATGTAAAGTGGTGCAGCCACTGTAGAAAACTGTTTGGCAGTTTTTTAGTAAAAGTAAACAATCACTCTTCATAGTATTAGCAATTGCACTCTTGGGCATTTATCCTAGAGAAATAAGAACTTAACATTCACACAAAAACTTGAACATGAATGTTCATAGCAGCTTTATTTGAAACAGCCCCAAACTGGAAACAATCCAAATGTCCTTCAATGGATGAATGGTTAAACAAACTCTGATGCAATGGAATGCCGCTCAACAATAAAAAGAAGGAACCATTGATACCCATGGAAACTTGGCGGCATCTCAAGACCATTATGCTGCATGAAAAAGTTAGTCTTAAAAGGTTATATACTATATAATTTAATTTATGGAATATTCTTCAAATGTCAAAACTATAGAAAAGATTAGGGGTTGCCAAGGGATAGTGGTGTGGACAAAACAAAATATAAAGGGTGACGTGCAGGAGGGAGCTCCTTTATGGTGCTGGAGCACTGTTGTATCCTGAATGTGACGTGTTTACATGAATCTGTACACGTGATAAAACTGTATAGAATAGCACACACATGAACACACACACACAAATGAAGGCAGGCAAAAATGGTGACAATGGAATAATGTTGGTAGCCTAATTAACAGCGTTATACTAATGTCAGTGTTCTTGGTTAACAGTGAACTTCAGTTACATAAAAGATGGGTGAAGGATGGGTGAGACTCTATGCACCATACGTACCATAATGTGTAACTTCCTCCACTACTACATTATTGCAAAATAAAAAGTTTTAAAACAATCAGGAAGAAAAGGTAAGAATTACAAAGAATTATGAGATTCAAAAAAATTAAGGAATCTAAAATAAGAGAACAGCATGTAACATTATTCAAATTTAGAGTATTTGAATAATGTTGCATGCTGTTCTCCCCCTCATGAGTGATAGTGAATATGCACATTAATGACTGACAAACCCTTCCATGAAGGAAGAAAATCATTTCAACTTTAACCCTGCTTTGCCCAAATTAATTCGCCATTTTTAAATATCTGATGACAAGAAGCAAATTTGAAAACACTTTGTATAAAAATTATGTTCACAGTTACCATAATTAGGGTGGTTAAGAATAAAGTTAGAGTAACACTTAAAAAAAAAAATACAATAAGGGGACTGGTGAGATCCAATGCATCCTGGCAAATACAGAACATACCATAAAGCCACATGGTGACAAGGTGCTTCGGAGTTGTGAGTCAATAGGCAGGTCAGGGAAACAGAACAGACAGGACTGAAACAGGTGCTGATACAGGTGGTGAAAGGGCGTCCATGCTGCAGCAGCCCATGCTGGAAATTGGGCTAATGCTTGTGAAGCAAAATTTTTAGTCATTACCTTATACTATACCCCCAACTAAATTCCAGATGTATTAAAGGATTGCAAAGAAATCCCCTTGAAATAAAGTATCAAAAAAGAAAATAAATTCACAGTAAATTCAAATAAGTTAATTGACTGAAATACAGAGAAAGAAAACCCTTTGTAATCACAAAATCTGTGGATCAACTCATCACCAACTTCTATCATGCAAATGTCATGAGCAACAAGAACAATAACAACACAAATATTAATGGGATAGGGTCATTATCATTACTTTATTTAAAAAGATCTTTTAAATCTATATGAAGCAGAACATCTCAGTGGAGAAATCTAAAAAGGACACAAATAGACAATTAGTAAATAAAAACCAAATGATTAAAATTGTTCAACCTAATAAGGAAAGAAAGGGATGAAAAATTAAAGGGATTAAAACTTTCATTGAAATGAAACATAAAAGATAATTTTTCCTACAGATACATGAAGAAATAAATTATAGACAATACTGTTAGGAAGTTTAGGATGAGAGTGTAGTTCTCCAAATAGCTGAGGGGAATATAAATTGATAGTGATTCTGAAAAGCTTTCTGGCAATATATGTGATGATCTTTTAAATTGTTTATGTCCTTGGCACAGTGATTTAATGCTGAATAATCTATCTTGAGAAAATAATCAAAGAGGTGGACAAAGATGTATGAACAAAGCTATTCATATTTCTCTATTATTAATAAGCTAGGAAAAAATTAGAGAAAAACTAAATGTTCAACAGTAGAAGAACTGTTAAACTGTGGCCTGTTTGAACAATAGGTACAGCTACTAAAGATCAGGTTTTTAATGATTGTGTAGTGATATGGGAAAACATCTGCATTGAACTAGTACACTTGCCACTCAGAATTAAGTCTCTTATAAAACGGTGTAGTATTAATATTTGCATATAACCTGCACACATTCTGTACTTTAAGTCATCTCTAGATCACTTAAAACACTAATACAATGTAAATGTTATGTAAATAGTTATTATATTATGTTTTAATCTGTATTATTTTTAATTGTACCATTATTTACTTATTTTTGACTATTGTTTTAATGGTAAATATCTTTATTTACTTTTAAAAGCTTAGCTCTTAGTAAGCATTTTTGAACAAAAGCTAATAAGAATCATTTGCCACCCAGACACTATGTAATTTAAATTTGAGCCAACATTGAAAGCTAAAAACTGGAAAAAATATAAATCAAAATACTGCTATGAGTCAATTAAACTTCTGTCTATCATTGAATAGATTGCATTGCGAATGATATGAGCATATTGAATATAACCCCCAAAAATCTTTCAGGATTTATCTGAAAGACTAGTGTTAATAATGACATGCAATTTGTGACTTCCTTTACTAGTTTTGATGTGAAGTTAGGGAGGGCTGAGTAAACATGACAGAAACAAGATATAAAATGTCAAATGAGGATGCATACAAATGTATATACCCCCTTCCCCCCACATACACATACTGCTAGGCTCCAAATGTTTGTATCTCCCCCCACCCAAAGTCACACGTTAAACTCTAATTCCCAGTGCAATGGTATTAAGAGGTAAGGCTTTGGGGAGATGACTAGGCTATAAAGGCTCCACCCTCATGAATGGTATTAGTGCCCTTATGAGAGAAACCCCTTCTGCCACCTGAGGATGCAGCAAGAAGGTGCCATCTATGAAGCAGAAAGCAAGTTCTCACCTGACACAGAGTCTGCTGGTGCCTTGACCTTGGACTTCCTAGTAGCCAGAACTGTAAGCAATAAATTCCTGTTGATTATAAGCTGCCCACTGGTCTAAGGTACGTTGCTGTAGGGGCCCAAATGGACTAAAACACGTACATACATACACTCATCTGCCTACACACACATGTTCATACAGACACGAGGCTTGAATAGAAAACATCGGAATATTTAGATTGAAGGTATTTCTCTGTGGCAGCGACTTTTTAATTTCTTCTTTTAAGTATTTTACTAATATTATAAAACAAGAATAATTATCTTCCCAATCAGGAGGAGAAGCAAGCATACTTTAAGTGCATGAACAATGACCAAGGAAGATTGCAAGACTGATGGGTCAGATTTAGAACAAAATTAATTAAAAATAGATTCAATCTGCATGTACTGATCAATTGCTGTATGCCATATCTTGGGCTAAGGCCTCTTTTCTAATATACCCATTTTCACATTCTGATCTGTAAGGAAGGTACTTCCCCGGATGTATGTAAGATAAGTACAGTTTCAGGTAGGTTAAGTGGCCTACACTTTACACCCAGTAGGTAGGTGAGGAAGCAGGAACCTGACCCTGTTGTTTTAATTCTGGTGCCCTTCCCACCACAGCATGACTCTTTCCTCAGGTGTTTGCTCAGGCACATGTGGTCATGTTACAGCTGGCATGCCTCAACTCAGTGGACAGGAGTGAAATTATTAGCTCCATTATAAAGAAAAGGTGGTTTGATGAAAACTTTACTACCAGAAATAAACAAAGCGTTTAGAGCCCGGTCTCGCAGACATACATGAACTTGGAAGCATCAATCCTACTGATGATTTGTAAAAGCAGCATCAATTTAAACCTTTATTCTTCTGCTGCTTCATTCTATAAAAACAAAGCCAGAACTGAGCCATGGCCAGGAACAGGGCAGTGTGGTGGGGTCTGGAATTCCTGCAAAATGCAGCCATGGGTATTGGGAATGTTGGACCAAAGGGCATTAAAAATGAAGGAGGAAGGGCAAGGGCATTTGTCATTTCTTCTTTGCTTAAACTGATCTTCCTTTGCACCCGAAACTCAGTGCTTTCCAGTTGTATTTTCCCTATGTTCACCTCTGTCCTGAACCTGTGTCACTATGGCTTTCAAGGAGGGAGACACATGCCCTGCAAAGGATATGGCTAATAGAAGAAAAGAAGGCCCAGCAAGACATCAACGTGAACTTCTCTCAAGCATGGGGGAAAGTTGCCTGGGGGAAATGACCCAGTAAACACCTTGCTTTGGGGGATCAAGAGATTTGGTGTGGTAGTTTGAAAACTATGTCTGCAAAGTTTACGCCATGCTTCCTATAAAGAGGAGGGGTTTATGTTTGCTCCCCTTGAACTTGGGCAGGCATTAATGATTATACCTGTGAACAGAACGTGGCAGAGTGATGCTGCTTTATTTGACAGGCTGAGTTAGAGAAGGTCAAATATCTCCTGCACTGCTTTTTGGAATATTTGCTTTGAAGTCTTGAGCTGCTAGGGAAGCATCCCATGTGAAGTTGAGAGAGAGAGAAAGAGAGAGAGAGAGAGAGAGAGAGAGAGAGAGAGAGAGAGAGAGAATGAGAATATGAATGAGACAAAGAGAAACTCAGAGAGAAAGAGAGAGACTGACCCAGTGTGACCATAGTCTGACTGCAACCTCAGGGGAAAACCATCTAGCTGAGCCCAGCCAACTGTTAGAACTATGAGTGATCATAAGAAAATAATTGCTCTTGTTTTTATGCCAGTAAAGTCTGGGGTTATTTGTTACACAGCAAAAGATAACTGAAACATCTGGATTCTGCCACCTGCAAACACTGGAAAATAACCAAGCCACACTGTTCTCTGCCAACTCTCTTTCTTCATTTGTAAAATGCAAATGACAATGTTATCTCCCATTAACTATTGTTCAGAAATGTGTCTGAGCTCATGTGTGTGGAATCTTTGGTAAACTACAGGAACCTCAGCTGATGTTGACAGTTATTTGGAGCTGCGCCTCTTCTTGAGAAAGCATATCCCCAGTGGAATGCCAGGAAAAAGGGCTGGCTGGGCCATGGAGCATGTTGCTTCCTTATGAATTCATATCAATACTGACCTCACCGGCACAAAGCAAAGCTTCCCTGACAGCATCATGCTAGGAGAACATTAATTTCAATTCTCAGAAAGAACATTCTCTATGTAATTTCTAATAGAGTCCAGAGAAATGTGTCTGAAAACATCTTGCTTTCCCAAGTAATTATTCTGCAGCTGACTTTTGCTCATTAAGTATCTTTCCTTCTCCTCTTACTTATTTATGTTGAGGACCCACACTGAATGCAGTCTGCTTATTTTTATCTTGGGTTGTTATGTTTTCAGGAACAGCAGAAGTGTGCCACAGAGAGCTGTGGCAGGTGGCTGCCTCTCTCAGGTGCAATGTCTGCAGCATGAACTTCCCAAGAGCTTTCCCATGTGTCTTCCCTGGAGGCCTCATGTGTTCTCTCCCCTAGTGGTCAGCAGAAGATTCAGGTGGGAGGGAAGCAGGCTCACAGAGAAGGTGGACACCTGCAGGGCTTTTGTCGGGGATTTGATGCATTTCTGGACAGCAGGAATTAATACTTTTCTCCTCCCTCTTCCCCAGGCCTTGTAGCTACCTCCTCTGAGTCTAATGAGGGTGCCGAGGCCCTGACCCTGGTTAATGCCAACCCTTGGCATGATGGACCCTGGCCCATTCAAACCCCTGGTTTTAGAATGATAATAATAGAGAAATACAAATTCATCAGGCTAATGGTCAAAGGCACAGACTTTTTTACATCCTTCCTGAATGTGGTATATACATTTCAAGTGTTTGGCAGATGCTATTTGTAAAATGAGACTGGAAGTTGTAGTGTAGCTGCCTATTAACCTACTGTCAAAGATATTTTCCCTTCTGTTTTTCATTCCATAGGTTTTTGTCACCAGATTCTAGAATGCAATTAGCATTCTTTTGACATCCTCTGTATTTTCCCTCCATCTCCCCACTCTCTTTTCTGGCCGTTTTTCTCTGCACCCCAAGTTTATCTACTTTTTACAAGGATTTGACTCCAGCAGAAGCCTGGAGAGTGCAGAATGAGCTCCCTGACCAGCCACATGTTTTCCCTGATGATAAGTGACATCCACAGCCATCTCTCCAGATCAAAATGAAATTTAATTCAGAATTTTTTCCCATCCTTTACGTTTGTCAAAATTAACAATAATATCATTATCAATCGTAATTTGTAGTGAGTAAATCAACTTAATTAGTAAATCAACTAAATCAACTAAATTCCTGCCCTTAGAAAACCCAGGTGACTGTTCTATTTCAGGTTCCTTTCATTCTCTCTCTCCTTTCTCCCTCCCCCGGCCTCCCTTCCCCCAGTCCAAAATCTCCGAAAGCACACAAATATATGTGGATATGAACTGAAATGTTTTGAATTGAATACATTCAAAGACTTTGTAGAGCAATAAAGCCTATTATTCTTTGCTTAGTTGTAGGATAGTGCAGTTGTTCAATAAATATTTTGAAAGCCTTTGGGACAGGAACCTTGTATGTTTTCATCAATGCTGAATTTCTGGGCTCTAGCATAGTGCTTGGAGCATATTACTTGGATGGCTGGATGGATCGCCAGTCTTCTACTTCTGCAACAACCTGTTCTCTTATGGCAACATCACTGGTATTGCCTGAAACCTGCTGGAGAGGCAGCACGGCCTGGGTGGTAGAGAAACGGATCTGGAGGCCAACTGCCTTGGGCTTGAAACCCAGTTCTATTGCTTACTAGCTGCGTGATCTTGGGAAAGGTACTTAACTCCTGTGTGTTTTATTTGCCTTTTAAGTCAAAAGTGGAACACTGAATGTGCATCATTGCTATGGTGGGGACTTACGAGGAGCTCATGGTATGGGTTGGAGAAAGATCTCTCACATTAGGTGTAGAACAGTAAGTAGTGAAAAGTTTATTTTACCTTTTTTTCCAAGAAGTGGGGAGAGAGAGAGAAAGAGCTAGCGAGGAAAGGAGGGAGTAACTAGGGCACATAAATGAAGGAGTGGAAGTGTCTGAGGAGAAGAGGTTGATGTTTTAAAGGACAAAAGTGGCTTTCCCCCTATGCTTCAGCAGACTGATAACAGAAGCTGCTGCAGGTGCCCTTTGTGTTTTCTCTGTGCTTATCAGAGTCCTTAGAATCTGGTCCTGGCAGGAACCAAGGCAGAAGGGCGGAGTGGGGAGCTTGCACCCCTGCTGTCTGTGGGCTCCTTACGGATGAGAAACAAGCTCTTAGAGAGCCAAGTGAGGATACAGATGTATCAAAGGACAGTTATGCTGTGAGTTTTTCTTTAGAGGGGCAATTGTGTGTTGTGAGTTTAGTCCTTTTGCTTTCTCTTTGTTTTAGTTCTTCTGTTAGATAGCTCGTTAGTAAGGCCACCTTTCAATCATGATGTACTATGGACATTAACAGGGCTCATACACATAAACCGTGAAAGAAGTGATGCCATCCCAGGGTACACAAAAACTCCACAGACCAAATGGTCCATTCAGTGGCTCCCCAGCTGTCCCCCTATCTGTGGGTTCTCTCTCTGGATCAGCCAAAACCAACTCCTTCCACCTCACCCATGGGTCCTAGTTCTTCCTCTGGAGCCACACAGAGTAAGTCCTAACTGCTCTTTTGTGAAAAATCCCTTCAGACACCTGAAGGAATCTAATAGGACTCAATGTGATGGGTTGAATTGTGTCACTGTCAAAGATATATTGAAGTCCTACCCTGCAGTATCTCAGAACATGACCTTCTTGGGAGATAGAGTTGTTGCAGATATAATTAATTAAGATGAGTGTATTCTGGAGGAGGGTGGGCCCCTAATCCAATGTGAGTGGTGTCCTTGTGGAAGAGGAGAGATGATGGAAGAAAGACACCCAGCAGGGAAGCCATGGAAGACAGAGAGGTGGGGTGGAGCAATCTATCCACAACCTCAATGTGAAGAATTGGGGCTCCCAGAGCTGGAAGGAGGAAGGCATGGTTTTCCCCTAGAGACTCAGGGGTGGGTGGAGACCTGGCCAGCACCTTGGTTTTGGTTCTCTGGCCTCTGGAACTGCGAGAGAATGATTTTTGTTGTTTTGAGCCTCCTGGTTTGTGCTGCTTTGTTACGGCAGCCCTTAGGAGTCTTCTACAGAAGACTGCTCACCTCAGATCCTTTAACCACCTTTAACTTTTTAAAAAAATTAAAGCTTAACACACATGACCTCACTTGTTTTTCATGTGGCTTAATTTGTAGTTTATATCTGCATACAAGTCTTCACTTTCTGGGTGTTCTGAAGTTTCAGAAGACAGTGTCTTTCTGCAATGGATGTCCTGGCTGAGACCTAGGGACAGGAAGAGTAACACACTACAGAGTCACGGGCCGTCTCAGCCTGGTCAGTGTGGCAGCATCCCAGAGGTCCCTGCTCAGGCCTGTAGAAGTGAGGCAGAACATTCCAAAATGTGGCTCTATGCCTCTTGGGCTCCAGGAAAGCCACCAGGAAGGAGAGTGGCCTAAATGATGAGTGGCTTCTCAGCCTCTTCAGACGCAGTGTTGGGGTGTAACCATGGGAATGAGCAGGGGGAGTCACACTTCTCTTCTTTCCTTTTGTAAATAGAGCTGAATGAGTCTGCCCTCATGGGCTGCAGCTCCTGGCACCTGCACATATTTTAGGTCAGCAATGTTTGGTTGAGTCTGTCCCATATCACATCACTCTGACTCTTCTGCCTCTCTCTCCCACATGTAAGGACTGTTGTGATTACCTTATGTCCCTTGGATAACATCCATCTTACAACATCAGCTGATTAGCAGGCTTAATTCCATCTGCAACCATAATTTCCCTTTGCCATGCACTGTAACATATTCACAGGTCCTGTGGATTAGGACATGGATGTCTTTTTCTTTGAGGGAAGGAAGGATTACTCTTCCCATCACTCATCCTATGAAGTAAGCTTCCTTCTATTCCTCCAGACCTGCATTGCCCAATATGGCAGCCTCTAGCCACAGGTTGAGTACCAAAAATGGGAGCAGTCCAAATTGAGATGTGATATTAACACAAAACACATCAAATATTGAAGGCTTAAAGATGAAATGAGTTATGGGGAATACCTCATTGCTATTTTTTACATTGGTTATGTGCTGAAATGATAGTATTTTAGATATATCTAGTTAAGTAAAATATATTATTACAAGTGATTTCATTTTCCTTTAAAAAAACTTTTTGTTAGTGTACTTACTAGAAAATGCTAAATGACATATGTGGGGTCATCTTTGATTCTGCTGGACTGCTTGTGCTGCTCCTGACCACCAGGGAATCTGTAGATTCAAACAATGAGTGGACATGATTTCAGGGAGTGCAGGGACTTTCAGCTTACAGCAGGGGGTGCTGTGAAAAACAGATAAAGCCCAGGTGAGCATTAGGTTTTGCAACCTATTGTGCTGCATGTGTGCACATACACACGTACGTAATAGAATGTTTTTTCTATCTTGCTTGAGTCTCCCGGGCTGACTTTAGGGAAACTAGAACTCTTCTTGCTTGCATATCAGGCCCCTATGAAGGCTTTGCTTTAAGGCCAGGATGATCCATCCTGCAAAGAACAGGTCACCCCTCTCCCAGGTGACCCCACCCAGGGCAACAGATACTTTGTTCCAATGTGTCCCAATAGGATTACCATAGAGGCCATCCCTGTGGCTTCAAATCTGTCTCCCTTTAGCTCTAGCCAAGTCCATCCTGGGTAGTGCAACCCATTTCAGTCTGGTGTTCACTCTGTTTCAAGCTTAGTCATGCTATTTTTAGTAATTTAGCACTTCTGAGATCCTAAGCCTTGGACTAGGCCTGTTGAGTTTTCCTTTAAGCTTATGACACAACCCTGGTGCAGGAATGTGCTTTTCCTTTTCACACTCAGCTGTACAGAGCCTCCACCAGAGGGGTCCCCACCCTGCTCAATGGTTGCTGACATGTCCATAGGGAACAAGGTGGCTAGTGTGTCTTAAATTGAACCCAGGCCTATCCAAGACTTGGGCAAATCTTTCCCTTGAAAGACATGACTCTTAACTTATGGCTGAGGTGGCACGCCCAAGACGTTACAACTGACCCAACTTATCTCAAATCAACACGACACAAGGGCCTTATCACTGCACGTGGCACCCTCCTCTAAGCCCTGTCCTAAAAACTTGGCTGGCTTCAGATCAATTGGCTAATTACTTGTGCTGTAATGATCAACCTGCCTAATTTATCACTTCTTTGAACATTTAATTAGCCAGCAGTGCAAGACAATTAGGTTCTGAATTAGGATAAATTAAACTGCTAGCTTAGCAGCTCTAAGGACATGGAAACTATAACCAATTACATCTAGAAAAAGATTTGACAGAACTGTCAAAGAACAAGAGCTTGACATAAGCCAACAGCTGGCTGTGCCAGATAGTCTGGAGACTCTCACAGAGCCAGTTGTTATAGTTCAGAAGATAGCAAGGGGAGGTGCACAGCTTGAGAAAAAACAAACTTCTGCATGAAGCAAGGCTTCAGGTTTTTATCCCTCATTATGGGGCGCTAGAGAGCTGTGTCCCCAACCACCTGGCCACAGGACAGTACAGGTCTGTGGCCTGTGAGGAAATGAACAGCGCTGCAGGAGATAAGTGGCTGGAAAAGCTTCATCTGTATTTACAGCTGCTCCCCATCGCTTGCTGATATCACTGCTTGAGCTCCGCCTCCTGTCAGACCATGACAGCATTAGATCCTCATAGGAACACCGACAGTACCGTAACCTGCATGTGGGAGGGATCTAGACTGTGTGCTCCTTATGAGAATCTAAAGTCTGGTGGTCTGAGGTGGAGCCGATGTCAGCACTGGGGAGCAGCTGTAAATACAGACGATCATTAGCAAAGAAGTCTGACTGCACAGAGACCATAATAAATCAACTGCTTGCAGACTCACATTCAAAACTATCCTACCCCCCCTCCACCCACAGAAAAATTGTCTTCTATAACCCATCCTGGGTGCCAAAAAGGTAGGGGACCACTGGTATAAGGAATGTGGTAGTATCTATGACAACTGACAAAACTGTTAATTTTAAATGATCAACTAGTACCATAAATTTGCGTATTAGAATTCCCAAGGGCCAAATTTAAGATCACTGTTTTGTTAGTCCAAAAAATGTGGATGGGGATCTGATGTGGGTTTATATGGTATAAGTCTATGCCAGGAAGAAAATTAGTTCTTTTCTAACTATTAAAGCCTAATTAACTCTTTTAATTTTTTGCAGTTTTGCCCAGGGCTGAGCTTGAACCTGCCACCCCCGGTATATGGGGCCAGCACCCTACTTTTTGAGCCACAGACGCCTCCAAGTCTAATTAACTCTTGAATAGTCACACTGTAATCCTGTCTGAGAAAGCCTAAATTCCTATGGGTAAAGCAATATAGTATAATACTGCACGCCATGTTACTTTAGGTTTAGAATGGGTTGTAATTTAAAAAAATACATTAATTTAGATTTTTACCTTTTGGAAAATGATTTTCCCTAGTTACACTTGAAAGTTATTTGTGCTTCCTAGGAAGACATTGGACAGTGGCTAGGCAGGGTGGTTAAACTTTTGCATTGACTGTGAAAAAATGTTGCTCTCAACCTGATGATCGATGGGTGTAGTGTGGGGCTTTCCTTCCAGATGGGGCACTGAGAGCCAAAAAGGAGGGAGGAGGAAGGAGGAGAGAAGGCAAATTCTGGGCTATATCTTTCTTTCCTGGGATTTTCCAAGAGTGGGGTGGGATCTGAGATGCTCATGGAACAAACTGCATCATAAACTAGCTTTACGTGACTCTGTGCCCATTCCTTGCCTGTGATTTAATACCGTTAGTAAAGCCTTGTTCACGGGTTTCAAGTGTGGCTCAGTTTCACTGTGAGTTAGTAACAGAAAGAGAGTGTGTGTGGTTGGACTTTGTGTTCAGGGAGTTCCTGCATGCCCACTTTCTGAGCATGGGGTAACTGACCAGTGGTAATATACAAGAGAATCACAAGCAAAATGAGAATTTCAACATGAAAAGAATGTCTGGGCTCTCACGGTTGACTTACAACCTTTCCCCTTAACAACCTTATTTACCACACAGAACTCATGTCTAGAATGAGCTGTGGCTGACCATGGCAGACCCCACAGCCACAGTGGAACACTGCAATCCGTGACAAAAGAAAGCATAACACGGCGCACATGGACGTGCAAAGTGCGGGCCCACGATTGCAGGTAGCATCCCATAGCTGTGAGCCGAGTAACAGACTACACACAGGCACTGTCATTCTTCCAAACACCTCAGAAGAGGAATGATGAGAGGGACACATTTTTCACCAGGATCAAAGGACAACAGTTTGATCACTTCAGGAACAGAAATGGGTGACATGCTGTGAATGTTTGTAGGGAAGTGACAAGGCAAAGGCAGGAAGCTACACAGTCTGGAAAAAATCTTACAGTCTTAGCTGAGAAATGGATTAAGCAGGAGCCAACTCACATGAGTCAGGAAGGAGTGGCTCAGTTAGCTGTCCCCAAAAGGGGGCTCTCCAAGTTGGAAAGAGTCTTTCATAAGCACATTATAGCATACCTCTAAACTAAGGATGATATTTTCTGTTCATCCTTCCCCAAATATGTTGGAAGGCAAATCCTGTCTCAGATGTTAACTCAACTGTAGCAAAATAGTCTCTGAATACTGACTGGAAAAGAGACTCCTGGTTACTTGATATGGCTGGGAATTCAGGAGCAAACAGCAGATTTATCGTTAGGAACTTTTGCAAGGACCACAGATTCATACTCAAGCTCTGAAAGCAAATGACATAAATCTACCACATCATCTTAGAAAATGTCTGCAAGCACGCATTTCTATGACATATTTACAGCAAATTAGTCTGTTCTGCATTGTGTCTCCAAACTGCATCATATTGTAGCTTTATTAAAAATGTTCCAATTAGGGAAAGAAAGAAGTTACCATAGGGCAGCTCTCTGTACGTATTAGCCTGATGTTTTCAAATTAGAGGCCAAGTTGCAGGTTCCTGTTACCATGAGAACCACAGCATTTCACCAGCTGTTAAAATTATTAACTCAAAGAACATGCATCTTCTTAAACTCTGCCTGTTATTTATCTACCCTTCTATGGTCTTCACTGTGCCTAGAGTGAACTCTATTAATCACCAGTTGAAGGAGGTATGAGGGCTGGGGGAGAGACACCGGCTGCGCCTTTCTTCCTGTCGGGAGAGGCAAGTGACTGCAGTTCATTTTAATCATTTTGCTGCGTATCTCCTGGAGGGCAGAGGATAGAAGGACTTAGATCCCTGGAGTGAAGACAGTCTGGAGGGGCCCCCAGGATGCACCAGCCGCCAGGCGCATTCAAACCCTTCCTGCTGCTGCAGGCAAAGGAGACTTGCACTGATGTCCAGAGAACTCCTTCCTCCTGCCAGGTGACTGGTCCCTAAGCCTCAACTCCGCATCAAAATACAAAGACTAGAAATAGGGTGTCTCAAAACTCACTCCGAGAGCCACCAAACATAGGGAAAATGGAAAATTGTAGCTAAATTATTTATAAAACATTCATTACAAAATTTTACAAAATGTTTACAAAATATTCTCCACATGTTTGTTGGCTGCTGCTCTGTAAAATTTTCTGATAAATATTTTGTAAATAAAAAAACATAATGAAATTCCAATGTGGGGGTAGGGGAAGGAGAGAGAAGGGAGAGGGCGGCCTGGAGGGGGTTTGGTAAACTCTCACCTGACAGGGGCACCATAGGGTATGTGGCACAAATCCTGGGTGAAGGGCTCAACTACAACCTGAACTTCCACTTGTACAACCTAGACAATCACTTGTACCCATATATTAATCTGAAATGCATTTTATAAAAGATACATTTGGCTACACTTTCCCATTTTCCCTATGCATGGTGACTTTAGGGGTGACTGTCGGGACACTTTGTACAATAGGCATATCACCTTCTACTGCAAGAGCCATTACGATCTTTAATCTACCATGAAAGTGCTATGCTTTCAGAGCCATTAACTCTCTGAATCTATGGTGAAGTATGTATTATTCCCATTTTGCAGAGAAATAAACCAAGTCATAGAAAGACTCTGTGATTTGATCAAGGAGTCAAGCCTGCAGGTGGAGAAACAGGACCTCAAAGAAAGATATGCTGTTTTAAAATCCTATCCTCCCCACATAAAAACCTGCATGTGAATGTTTCTAGCAGCTTTATTCAAAAATGTTAAATCCTGGAAATATCCAAGATATCCTTCAGTAGGTAAATGGGTACACAAATTTTGTTACGTCCAGATAAGGAAATGTTATTCAGTGCTAAAAAGATACGAGCTCTTGAGCCATGAAAAGACATGGGGAAAAGGGAAATGCGTATTACTGTATGAAAGAAGGCGATCTGAAAAGGCTGCACACTGTTCTATTCCAACCATGTGGCATTCTGGAAAAGGCAAAACTATGGCAACAATAGCAAAGTCGATGATTTGTGGTAGAGGTGTGGGGAAGGGAAGGATGAGTGGGTGAAACATGGAAGAGTTTTAGGCTAGTGAAAATACTCCGTAGGATATAGTACTGAGGGTGCATGTCATGACGCATTAGACCAAACCCACAGAATGAACAACACCACGTGTGCCCATGGAATGAACGAGTGTGAACTCTAACATGAACTGTGCACTTGGGGTGATAATGATGTGTCAATGCAGGTTCCTCTGTGATGACAGATGCGCTGCTCTGTCGGGAGTGTTGACAGTGGGGGAGGCTGTGCTCACGTGGGACCAGGGGATATATAGGAAATCCTTATACCTTCTGTCCAATTTTGCTATGAACTGAAAACTACTTAAAATATATAATCTTTGAAAATAAATCTCATGTTCCCTCCTTATTATCACCCAGCAGAAGAACCAAGGCCAAGGGTGGGGAACCTTTTCATGTTGGAAGGCCACATTAATTTAGCTGTAATCAAATAAGGCCTCCTTCAAGAAACTTCAATTAGATATACTTAAAGATGTATATTATTTTGTAAAAACTAACTACTATGGTCTTAATAATAGTAAAAAATGAAGGTTGTTTCTGCTTTTTGTTGGAAAGCCTTTTAATGTTTGGTTGCAGCATGGAGGTCCACGGTTTCAGTTGATCCTCTAGAGGGGTATCAATCATCTGTGACCTAAGGGGCATTTTGATTTGGGTTAGATAGGAGAATATAGATTCATAGCAACAAGTAGCTGAAAAGCAAGAACACATGTCTTGGGCATGTTGCTGGAGGTGTGGAGTGGGTATTATTTTAATCTATCTGCATTTCTTCATATTTCATATATATTTTTTTTTTTTTGAGATAGAATCTTATTTTGTCACACTTGGTAAGGTGGCATGGCATCACAGCTCACAGCAACCTCAGACTCTTGGGCTTAAGTGATCCTCTTGCCTCAGCCTCCTGGGTAGCTGGGACTAAAGGCGCCTGCCACAACCTCTGGCTATTTTTTCGAGACAAGGTCTTGCTCTGGCTCAGGTTGGTATTGAACTCTTAAGCTCAGGCAATCCATCTGCCTTGGCCTCCCAGAGTGCTAGGATTACATGAGCCCCTGCACCCAGCCTTCAGTTAGATCTTTCTTACCATCAAGCACTGATTTTAAAATCTCATCTATTGATAATTCAATCAATTCCACCTGTAGTTTAGGTGCCTTGGTGATATCAATCAGGTGAGGCAGAAAATGCTAATTTGAGTGTAATGTCATGATTCTCAAAGTCAGTGAACCTTTCATTGTACTCTCTAATAAACAGGTCTGTAATAGCTGCATATTTTTCAAATGATTCACATATAATCATATCGCTCAACAATGACCTTTGTTAACTGGGGAAGGTGTTTATGTGAATTTCCTTTTGAAGAGGAAGTGTTTTTTTAAAAGATAGCTTTTTTCCCCCAAAAAGCTTGCATTTTTTTTTGCCACATACCATATATAAGACTTACCTTTACTTTGCAAAGAAATATTCAGGTTATTTTGATTTGCTATGATATCACACAGAAATGCTGCATTCTCACAGAAATTTTCTGATTCTGTTCTTCACAAAATTCAATTATCTGTTTTTGCAGAGGTAAAATTTTGGCTAACATCTGTCCTTGCAATAGCCAATGCACTTTGAAATGATATGACAGATCTACACTGAATTCCTCACTATCCAACATTAGCGTGTTATGAAACTGACAATGCGGTGTTGCATTTGCACGAAACATAGTTAACACTACTTATAATTTGTTGCAAAGTGTCACTTAAATAAAATAATAGCTTTAACACAGAGGTTTTGCTGATGCAAGATACAATGAAATGAGAGCATCTGGATCTGTTAATATTAATTTTATCTGTGCAATAAACCCTTCATATTTTCCTGTCACAGAAGATGCACCATTTGTACATCCACTCACTAAATTGACCAAACTCAGTCCAACTTCATAACATTTATCTTGAAAGGTGTTGAAGATATCTATTCCCTGTGCTCTATTCACAAGAGTGCCCAAAGTGAGTAACTCCTCATAGGAAAGAAAATTTTCTGTTATGACCCAAATAAAATAAAACCTGTGCCAAGTCACTAATATCACAGTAGTATCAGTCGATTCAGCCAAAGTTATTGAATAATGTATGTTTTCCTTTTGAAACTATTGCATAAGTTGTTCTGTTAAGTTGGAGGTTAATTCATGATGCTGATCAGTTACGCTTCTCATGAAAGGCAGTTGTTTGTACATGGAAACATTATTGCTGTCTAAACAACCTACAACTTTGACAATGCATTCTTTCAGTTTCTACATCACTAAATGACTTCACCTTTTTCTTGGACATGCAAGCTCCTGTATATGTTGTTTCAGTGGCATTATTTCTGGGTCTTATTGCTGCTTGAAAGAATTGTCTTTGCTTTTGCTTTTCATCTTTTAATTTCTACAATAAACCTTTTGTGCCTCTTCAATTGAAAAGATCTGTGGTCCTTATGATTGT
This sequence comes from Loris lydekkerianus, assembly GCA_963574355.1. NCBI lineage: Eukaryota > Metazoa > Chordata > Mammalia > Primates > Lorisidae > Loris > Loris lydekkerianus. The sequence goes on along the minus strand of CAUYPK010168477.1, from coordinate 15,066 downwards.
TAAAATGCTAATGAGTGTTGAATTTCCTTAATGTTGATATTGCAGTATCACAAAAAGCAAGCCAATCATCTTATGTTTAACCAAAACAACATAATATTGCAATTCCCAGTCCTCATTAAGAAATCTGTTTTCTTCCTTTAGCATACTTTGGTCTTTTTTGACATGATGGGCAGACAGAATTAAAAAATACCGTTGAACTGTGCAACTATTCACAAATTCTACTTCAAACAGAGACCTCATGCACCATTGTCAAAAGCTGATAATAGACAGGCATACTTGATCCCCATAAACTCTCACCAACCAGCCTTATGCAGTAGTGGCAATGGTTGGGCAAGGGCGGTCTGAGTGTAGCAGCTGTCACTTTTGCCCCTCTGGCTTACTAATGTTCTAATCATGCTGGTCAATATGGGAGGATTATTTTGTTAAAATTTATTTTATTCTTTGGTGTTTTAAATACATTCATTTAAAAATAAAAATATAAAAGACAAACAAAAAATGCATTCATAAAAATGAAAGGATTTGGATTTAATCAAAAGGCCACACTTAAGGAGCTAGAAGATCACAGGTTCCCCCACTGCTGGCCAAGGTGGTTGCTTTTAAGAAGATGGAAGAAGATAGACACTGTGGTCTGCCTCAGCGATGGGGAAAATGGAGCAGAAGAAATAAAGGCATCAGAAGTTGTTGGGACTCTGCAGGAGCCCAGAGCTTCCTCGTCAAAAGCCCTGGGTCAGCTGCCACCCTGTGCTCAGTTGGGCTGTGGTCACTAGTTTCTCAAGTCTCGCAGTACGTGACAAGGCACACTCTTGCAGCAGACTCATCATTCCATGTAATTTTTAGATTAAATTCTCACAGGCACACAGAGAACTGAATATATCATTCACACAGTGTGCTGTGGCTATGGTCTTACAAAGTGAATACATCATGCTCCCGGATTAAAATACAATTGAAGCTTTTTGGAGGAAGAAGCAGTTGTGGGTTCAGAGGGGGCATAATGTGCTCACTTCTGCTCCTGACTCACCGCTGTTTGCTCTCACCTAGTAAAAAGTTGGTCAGAAAAATGGGCCACAGCCATGGTTTTTAAAGATACCAGAAAAACACCTGTGGAGCTAGAGGTGGTGATTCACCGAATTAGAATTTCTTTCACCAGCTGCAACATAGAGTCCCTGGAGAAGGTGTGTGCTGACTTGATCAGAGGCACAAAGGAGAAGTCTCTCAAAGTGAAAGGACCAGTTGGGATGCCTACCAAGACTTTGAGAATCACTACGAGAAAAACTCCTTGTGGTGAAAGTTCTAAGACTTGGGATCACTTCCAGATGAGAATCCACAAGCAACTCCTTGACCTGTGCAGACCTTCTGAAATTGTTAAGCCGATTACCTCCATCAGCGTTGAGCCAGGAGTTGAGGTTGAAGTCAGCACCACAGAAGCTTAAGTCAACTCTTTTAATAAATTGATGACCAGTTGCTAAAAAAAAGAAAAAATCAAAATTCTAATCAGTATTCTAGAAGCCCCTATTGCATCTTTTCTATCACTACCCACTACCTCTGCCATGATTTCTGATACATCATTTACCACTTTCACTTGTTTTTGAACTTATAAAACTGGGACTGTCTTTTCTGTTTTCTTCGTGCTGGACATTATGCTGGTCAGATGCATCCACTTGTGTGTAACTATTGTTGTAACTGTGTTCTTTCTTTTTGCTGTATAGTATTCCCATAGGTGCAGAAACCAGCAAGTATTTTTTTTCTTTTACTGTTGGTGTCAATTTGGGTCTTTTCTAATTTGAGCCTGTTAGGATCATGCCAATACAAACATTCTCCTGTGGACTTTTGTGCCCATGTTTCTTCTGGGTATAAATAAACGTAGGAGTGGAATTATGGCATGGTGGAGATAGTTTAGTAGCAAAGTGCTTTTGGGTTTTGTTCTATAATTGTGTAAAAGAGTACACATCTGTAAATATTTTCCCAGGTGTTTTTGTAAATTCATCTGTGTTGTTGTGCATCACATGATAGTAAAATAGGCCTGTTTGTGCCTCAGTTTCAGCCGAAGTCCCAACAAGTGGAGAACAAAGTCACTGGTGGCTAGCACTTTACATACCCAGATGAGGTTCCAGACTATTTGGGAATGATTGAGAATGTCAAAACTAGCATATATCTGGGGCCCTTGCTTCTTAGAACAAAATTCACATGGAGGTCTCACAGGGTGAGTGGGTGAGCCCAGGACAGGGCTGGTGAGTGAGTCTAACCCCTTGGTTTCATGGTGGATGGGTGGAGTGTTTAGGAAGAGGAGCTTCAAGAAGTCCACTCATCTCATGGGTCTCCTGGAGCAGATGACAGCAAGTGGAGAGGGTGGCTACCCAGGGGACTCAAGCACCTGCTCTGAGAGCAAGTGTAGGTTTCCCTGGAGTAGGTGCAGGCTCCCTGGCAGAAAGAACCCCCAAGAGAAAGGGACAATTTCAGCAGAAAGAAGCTGGAGGAGGTGAGGGCTATAAACAGCCTGAGGAAGGAGGTCCTGTGCAGTTAAGGTAGGTATAGTTCAGGTGGAACTTAGAGGGACCCACAAAATGATCTGTGAGCAAGGGAAAGCTGTAAATTTCTGCTGTGGGCAGAAGAGACCTGCAGGCTATAGGAGCCTGGACCAGATCTGTCCTTTCTCTGCTCTAGTGTCCAAGTCCTTTTCTGAAATAGGAGAAGCCAAAGATAACCTATGGGTGGTAGCATTTGGTAGGGAAATGGAGAGGAATTCATTCACTGCCACCTGGTCCTAGACCCATTTCCATCCCAAAGCATTTAGAGTTTGATGTTAGAGTTTAACTTCATATCATTTGGGGATATTAACTCTTGGGTTTTTAGTTGGTAAGTGTGTCCTGAGCAATTTCAGAAATCCTAGCTGGGAGATAGAACATCACGTTGGGTCTGGGGATGGACTAGGGAAGGGACCATCAAAGCAGACGTGTTGTGACATAGGACAATATTAGAGCCCTTGGGATGGGAAAACAGTGGTTAGGTGGACACCAGTGTGTACAGACAGGCCTCACCCCACGGCTGTATATAATGGCTGCTTTACCCTGAGATTTTCATTCTCCACCTGCCCATGCCATATAGAGAGTGGATACCTCGCTGATGGAGTCTTTGGTACCCTGGTCCCCTCCATTCTCAGTCCGAGCATTTTAGGGCTCAGGAGAGAAAGTTCAGTTACAAGCACCTGGACACTGACTCCCAAGCAGGCCAACATACTCCATAAGTCCATTGTGATGGTTTTTAGATGCCAATTGGACTGATTCACCAGACGCCCAGGTATGTGATAAAGCATTATTTCTGGAAGAGGTTAGCATGTAAATGAGTGGACTGAGGAAAGTGGTGTCATCTAACCTACCGAGGGAACAGATGGGACAGAAGGCTTTAAAGGGAGGAGGAATTCACTCTTTCTTTCTGCCTCACCTCTTGAGCTGGAGCAGCTCACCTCATCTTTCCTGGCCCTCAGACTGAAATTTACACTATCAGCTCCTCTGGGTCTCAGGCCTTTAAAATCATACTGAATTTTACCACTATCTTCTCTGAGTCTCCAAGATTAAAACAGCAGATCCTGGGGCTTCTCGGTTTTTATAATTGTGTAAGCCAGTTCCACATATGTGTATGAATGTGTGTGTATATACATTATATACCTACATATATATGGATATATATGACTAATAGACCCACTATGCCTGAGTTCCTTGCAGAGGAACTCCTTGAGTTGATTGCTTCCAAGAGGAATTTTCTTTCTTTTTTTTTTTTTTGTAGAGACAGAGTCTCACTGTATCGCCCTCGGGTAGAGTGCCATAACGTCACACGGCTCACAGCAACCTCTAACTCTTGGGCTTACACGATTCTCTTCCCTCAGTCTCCCGCGCAGCTGGGACTACAGGCGCCCGCCACAACACCCGGCTATTTTTTTGTTGCAGTTTGGCTGGGGCTGGGTTTGAACCCGCTATCTTCGGCATATGGGGCCGGCGCCCTACTCACTGAGCCACAGGAATTTTCAAGTTCAACCCCTGAACTTGAGAAAGATGAATTAGAGAGTCTTCCCAGTTTTTTGGTCATAGACCACTGGGATGTGAGGTGAGGGATGAGACTGTGCTCAGGGTTAGAACAAGTGGTCTACATAGCTCTCTTCATCCTAAGACCAAGCACTTCCAAGGGACCATGCTAGTAAAATACAGTACTGTGCATGGTATTCAACAAATGTTTAATAAGACCACATTCTTCAAATGCATTTACTGGATTTTTAAACATTTTTAATTTTTTTTTTTTTTTTTTTTTTTTTTTTTGAGATGGTGTTACTTTATTGCCCCTAGTTGAGTGCAGTGTTGTTATAACTCACAGCAACCTCAAACTCTTGGGCTCAAGTGATCCTCTTACCTCAGCCTCCCAAGTAGCTGGAACTATAGGCACCCACCACAACGCCTGGCTATTTTTTTAGAGATGGAGTCTATTACTCAGAAACTCCTGATCTCAGGCAATCCACCCACCTCAGCCTCCCAGCGTGCTGGGATTATAGGACTAAGCTATGGCATCCAACTTTGGATTTTTTTTTATAACATTATGCCATTATGCAATTCTCAATCATACATGTTATTATGTCAAGATCTAACACCTTTTTATTTTGTTTTGTTCCTTTAAAGAACCATCCCTAAACCAGACAAGAGGGAAGAGATACACAGGCCCATGATGCCATCACACTAACACTGAAATGCCATTTAGCCAGTGCACAGGCTGCCAGATAAAACTGTGAGGCACTAGTGGAATGAATTGAAAATTGTCATTTCGTCAAACTTAGTGACAACATTATCTGTAGATCTTAGGAAAATCAGCTCAGAAAAATCCCTGGTTGGTACTGATCCTCTCAGATAGATTGAAATCTTTCCAGGCTATTCCTCAGGCCCATCAATCCAGTGCTGTTGTCATGGTGAGTTGAATAGACAGCTTCCATTTAATTATCCTCAGCTCTCTCGATATTGAAAGCACTTGGGGACAGCAGGCTGAGCTGGCCCCATCTCTCCAGTTAAAATAGTTGTTGCTCCCTGTGCACTTCACTGTCACCTTGAGATATTCATTCATTTCATTTATTTGATCAATATGTACATGCCTGTGACGTGCCGGCACAGTGCTTGTGCTGAGGATGCCATGGTGTAAATGTCAGGTGCAGACTCTGACTTTGCTTGCTTTATGCTGGCAGAAGACAGACTCTTGGATGGTCCTAGAGGTGGTGGATCCGTTCCAGACCCTCTGAGAAGGAGGCACTTGAGTTTGGGTGGTATTGGGAGCTGGGAGTCAGGTCCTAAATAGTCAATAGCTCAGATATTTGGAAGGCCCTTTTCCTTCCAAAGCCTTGCAGAGAAAATGGGGCGGGGGGACAATCTAAGGACAGACAGGAAGCAGAATGTGTGAAAGCTGGTGATGAGGACTCAAGTGTCAAAAGGAGGGAATCCAAAAAGGGTTGGTAAGGAAGGAAGGAGGGTTCTAGGCAGTCCCATGGGGAGCATTGTGGTTTCTGTAGCAGCCAAGCCATCCACCTGATGTCAAGGTTGTGAGAGTATAAGCTTGTCCTACAGAAGAAGGACGACTAGCAGGGAGAGCTCCCAGAGGATGACATATTCATCTGACCATTCATTCGTTTGTTTAGCACACGTTTGCTGGATGAGGACTACACAGAGAGATAAATGCACTGGGAGCAAAGTAGACACCTGCCACATCACAGAGGTCCTCTGGGACTTGATCCTAAGAACACCTGCCTCTGGTTGCTGTGGGGAGGAAGAGGGGCAGGTGGAAAGGGATGTGCAGATGAAGACAGCAGTCCTAGCCAGAGCCATCAGTCAATGGCTTGGCCTTGGGTGGTGCTAGTGGATGTGGAGCGTGGTGGTTGGTCATCTTCACCCGGTGTCAGCTTGGGGCTCTCCCACCACCATAGGCATGTGACAATACAAACTTTTATTGCATGTAACAAAGTGTGCTCATCAGAGAGAGAAGGGGCTGACTCCAAACCAAGCAGGCACCTTTACACATCTTCACAACACACAGGCACTTAACAGGCTCCATCAAGGAGCAGAGGGTTTCACCTTGGATGGAGGGAGACTCTTTGAACAGTAAGCTTACCTGGTAATCATCTCAAAACCAAGACAACCCTGCTAGTGCACCTGGAAGGAATAGGAACTGTAGTTGTTTGCACACTTAGACAGCCAGCCCCGGGGGTAGAAGCTGAGGGAGTTTCTGCTGTCATTGGACTTTGCATCTGATCAACACCTGCTCCCAAGGTTGATAAGAAACAGAGAGAAAAACAAAACAAATTCAAACAAAATAACACAAAACAAGCCCTTTAGCCTTCCTCCTTCAGAGGGTTTAGGAAGCTCTGGCTTATTATTTAAGAGATCTGTTTTGAGCTAAGAGAACAGGAAAAAGTGGGGAAGAAAGAGAAGACAGAGACTAGATTTTTTAAAGAAATCTTATTTCTGTTTTTTCCCCCAGGATGGTCAAAAGGAAGGATTTATAAAGCATTGAATCAGTATCTCCAATTTTACATTTAACATCTTATTTCCCAGTCAAACTGGCATTTGGAGACAAACTCTAACCTCAACCCCTGACTAGAGCCTCTGTGACTGTGTGTCAACCCTGTTGGCTGGAACTGGGCACCTCCTCTTGCTCCCCCCAGGGGTACTTCGTGTATCAAGAACTGGCCTCTTGGATCCCTCATATTTACATTTTCCTCCTCCCAGTGCCAAATACAGGCTGCTCATACTCAGTCACCAGTTGGCTCTGCACATCACCTCCAATGTCCCCAATCCCAGGCAGTTCCCTTCCGTGCCACTGCTGCCAGGGTGGCAGCCAACGTATTTCCATCAATAATCTCCATGTCTGAGGGTATTATGGAATCTGGCCCTGCTGCTTGTTTTGTTTTACCATCTCTTCCTCCTGGCACCCAAGTACAGACTCTGAGGCACAAGGTGAGGAGTGGTGCTGTCCTTGGATTGCTCCCTTCATAAACAGTGATTGTTCTTGAGCCAAACACAGGCATCTCTAATCTCTGTGTGTTTGCCCTTGTGCTACAACCCCTCAGATTTATACATTGAAAGCCTCTAATCCCCACTGGGATAGTACTTGGAGATGGGACCTTTGGGAGGTGATGAAGTCATGAGGGTAGAACCCCCATGGTGGGACTAGTGCCCTTCTAAGAAAAGACAGGAGAAAGTTTGCTTCCCTCCTCCTCTCTCCACTATGTGGGGAAGCCAGGAAGAGATCCCCTCACTGGAACCCAACAGGAAGAGATCCCCTCACTGGAACCCAACCATGCTGGCACCTTGATCTTGGACTTACAAACTCTAGAACTGTGAGAAGTAGATGTTTGTTGTCTAAGCTTTCCAGTCTGTCTGTCATGTTCTTGCTATAATAGACCCAGCTGACGAGACACCCTGTGCAATTCAAATCTCCAGACAAACAGAAGTTAAGAAAGAGTTGGGCATGAATGAGATTCACTGGGGAAACATCTCTGAAGGACAAAGGGAAGAAGGGGCAGGAGTTGGTGAGGAACCTTCAGATCGTGATGCAGTGTAAGCCGTGAGTGGGAGAGTAAAGAGCCTGGCCAGCTATAGTCCTGGACCATGTGCAGCCCTGAGTCAATGGGGACTCCCTGAATTACCCCAAAACTTAATGGCTTAAGATGACAACAAACTTTCATTATTTCACAGTACCTATGGATTGGGGATTCAGGAGCAGCTGAACTGGGTGGCTCTAGCTTGTGGCCTCTTGTGACGTTGCACTCATGACGTTAGATGCTGTCATTCAGAGGCCTAGTGGGGCGGGAGGATGTTCTTCCAAAGTGGCTCAGTCACACAGAAGATGAATGGGTGCTGTTGGCAGGAGGCCTCATCTGCTGCCATATGGACATCTATGAGTATCCTTATGACATGATAGCTGGATTTGACCAGCCAGAGTGGATGACCCAAGACTGTGTGAAATGGCAGCTGCAATGTTTTGTGTGATCTGGCTTCAAAGTCACGCCCCATCAGATCCCTGGAATCCTGCTGGTTACACAGGTCAGCTGGTCTTGAGAGGGGTCTACACCAGGAGTGAATGCCCAGAGGCCATGGTCCCTGGGGATCTCCCAGGGACTAGATCCCATGCTCCACCAGCAAGAACTGCCAGTTAGAGGAGCTCTGCATTGGGCAGACATAGTCTGGCCTTGGTGCCCTCACTCTCCTTAGCTGGTGGATGGGGACAGCTGGGCAGGAGACGCAGCTATTGAGTTACGTAGCTGTAGGTTTTGCTACATAACTCGTAGTTATGTAGCTGTAGGATATCCACCCAATAGGAGATATTGGGTGGATATCAGAGCTGTTCACTTCTGTGGCTTCCACAACCCTCTCCTTTCATATCAATAAACCCCTAGAATGTTTGTTTTACCACCCCCTCCACTTTCCAAGCCTTCCAAAGTCTTAGGATAAGCCCATCTTTGTATCAAGCTGGGAAAGTGTCACATTAAGGCAAGGGAAGTGAAGCATAGAGAGAGACGATACACCCATGCTTCCCACAGATGACAGGAGCAGGACTAAAATGCAGGCTTTTAAATTCCATGCCCAATGCTCTTCTCGCTGTGCCATGAGATGCTCATAAATCCAGCCATCTGTGTGAGGGACTGGCTTGCAAGGACACTCCAGGCTGCTAAATTTGCCATTATCTGTGATGCACATTCCTATTTTTACTGTTGTGGCTGCTACGGCAACAGATTTGACTTCCTAATTATGTTTTGCTAAGGCTAATGTAAAAATTAATTTCCAGTCCCAGAACAGCCATCAACTACTGGTAAGAGGACCTAACTCAGGGGGGTTAGCAGTGGACTCACTGAGGGGGGAGGGGGACGATACTACAAGTGGGATCAAAGAAGCCGTTGTCTGTCACACATGCATTCTGTGCCATGCTCTTTGTGAGGTGCCTTCTTTCTCACAATCCTGTGAGGCAGATTTCAATGATCCCATTTTAAAGTTAAGAAAAAGGAGGCCATGGAAATCAATCAACTTGCTCAGAATCAATCACTGTGAAGTAAGTGGCAGGACGTAATTTAAGCCACATCTGCCTGAGTCCAAGTTTCACTCTCTCTCTCTGATATGGGACTGTTTCCCATGCTGATTTCATCCTCCCTCCATATCCATAGTGTTGATCCTCAAGTTGTGGGCTGAGGTTGTTTGTACCACCACACTTAAAAGTGCAAATAAGAAGAGCCAACTGTATTCTCTTAGTTTCATAGCAGTGACTAGGAGGCAGGCATAAAGGAAAGCCACCCAATTACTCATGAAGATTTCACCAACAGTAATGTTTATTGGGGTCACTGCTGTGCAGAGTCTATCTCTCAGCTTTGTTTCTGCTGCCTAATTGTTTTAGGTCATTAAGGAGGTATGTTGAGTCTCAGGAGAAATGATTCATATTGACCAAACTCATGAGAGACTGATGTATACCTTTGAAAAATATTCCTTTGCAAAGGAGTGACCAAAATGTTCATGTCCATCCTCCAGATTATCCTCTTCCCATAAGTCTGATAGGTTGAATTAGTAAGCAGAAGGCTGTTTGGTAAGTATAAAATCAGAATCAGATTAACTGGGAAGCACCTTTGAAGAATCTTCCACATAGCTCACAAATGATACTTTCTTGGCCTCCTCTCTTATGTAATGGAAAGGTTTCAGTGTCTCTTTTCTTTAAGTCCCAGCTAAGGATTGTCATATCTTTCTCATTGCCTTTGTTTTACCAGACTTTTCCCAACACCTTCTCTGTGTAGAAATATTCGTTTCTTTAAATGTTTTATCACAATTGATTAGGCAATAACTTTATTTGATATGCAACCATATTTAATTTCAGGGGCTGTCTTACTATTTGGCCTGGAGACGCTCTGTCTTCCAATATGACTTTGCAGGTTATTAACACTATACATTATGTGCAGTTTTCCTTACAATGGTACAAGATGCATCAATTTAATCCCTATGGGGGCTCACCCCCATCAGAGTCATAGATGTTGTCTGACCTCACACCTCCCAGATGATGGGACCCAGCCTGTTTTAAATCACAGTTAATTGAACCAGGCATGGAGCCCTATGTGAGCCAATCTTTGTACACATCTGGTATGAAAACAAGACCTATGCAGAACAGATTCTTTCTCAAAAGAATGGGAAGTGAGAAAGAGAGGTCAAAAGAATCATTGGTGGGGAAAGCTCAGCAATGAGAGGTCTCGAGGTCAAAGGATGTGCCCTGTATCAGAGTTTCCTGGGACTGAGTGGCTGGAACAGCAGGAACCTGCTGCCTCACAGTTCTGAGGCCTGGAAGTCTGAAATTTTGTCTGAGGCTTGATTCCTTTCCAGGGCTGAATCTGTTCCAGGCCCGTCTCCTAGCTTCTGGTGGCCTCAGGGATCCCCTGACTCACTGATGGCATTCTCCGGTATTTTCATGTCATTTTCCCTCAACATGTGCCTGTTTCTCTGTCGAGATTTTTCCTTTTTCTAAGGACATCAGTCCTATTTGTTCATCTGCTCCAATGACTTCATTTTAGCTTGATTATGTTTGTAATGACACTATTTCCAAATAAGGTCATGTCTAGAGGTACTGGGGTTTAGGACTTCAGTTTACTGGGGTCACTATCGTGCATAGCAGTGGGGGTTGGGGGGAGAGCACAGCGCAACTTATAACACCTCCCTGTCCGCTTAGAGCCAAACTTAAAAGAAGTTAACAAAGGGATGTCACTATGGGGCTACAAGCTTCAGTGCCGGGCTACAGGACGGTGTTGGTGGTAGGCCTGCCTTTCCAAAGACTGTCCCACCCAAGTGGCCTCAAGATGTGGCCAGGAGCAGCTGTAAGGAAGCTCAGCAGGCCATGGCGGGAGGATCATTAGACACAGCAGGTAAGGCGCCCTCACAGAGCTACTGCTGTGCTGTTATAATAACACCCCTTTCTTTCTTAAGATGACAGATGATTATGCGTCTCTCACAGTTAAGTAATCCAAATGACACAGTGGTTTACCTCTAATATCTGGGATTACTATTGTGACTTCTTAATAGTGACCTACTAACAGGAGTTGCCAGCAGGCAGTTAGATTTCTGTTCCATCCCCCTGCTGCCATGTGTTAATACTCCCCTGACCCTGAGATTCCATCTCGTTTGTTAAACAAGGGCTCTTCTTAGCTATAAAATTCTGTGATTTTATCATAATTGATCAATTAAGCCCAAATAGTCCCTGAAACAGACAACCTCAAAGATGTACTTTTGAAAATCCACTAAGTAGATAAATCATGTGCCCATAAGTGAGAGTTTATTATCTAACTCTCTGGGAAGCAGACCAGAATTTCCTCCCAAATGTGAGATTTACTTTAAGCTTAAGTTATTTTTAAAAGGTAGACAAAACCCATGATATCATCCCTCTATTAATTTGTAGATGTGAAAAGAGATTCCTATGAGTTCTGAGTTTCAGATAAATACACAAGAATAATAATAACCTTCGCTGAAATGTATTGAATGTTAGACAGTTACTGGAGGCAAACGTTATTTGTTCCACAGAATCTGCTCGACTGGGTCTTTTGATTCTGTAGCGTAAGCTGCCAGAGCAGGCAATTACTGTTCTTTTTCTATTTTGAGTCTCAAAATACCTTAGAATTCTTTCCATTGTGGTCCAACTGTCAGGAGGAACAACCAAGTACCAATGTGAGAAAGATTCCATATTAGGTTCTAAATGAAAACCCCAGGCACATGCCAGGCAGGCACAGGGGAGAAGGAGGCGGCTGATCATTCAATCCACCCATGCTACCACGTCCCCGCTGTGCTGTGGGGCCCGGGCTCCCCAGACCTTCACTTGAGGCCCTTGCCATCTACTATGGGGGACATGGAGGTAGATAATTTCAGTGCAGTGCAGTGGCTTCTGTAGAGTACACAGGACACATGCAATAATGGGTACATTCTAATACATTTATAGGATGTAATATTATGCATCAATTAAACATCACATTTTGAAAGAATGTTTAATATGACTTGGTTTTATACTCAGTATTGAATGTTAAGTGGGAAAGGCAGGATACAAAGTTCTACACCGTATAAATCTACTTTATATAAATCATACAATATGTGGTACATTAATATGCATATATGTGTATGTATACATATAGCATATACTTCTACATAGTTTATTTATATGTGTGTTTATATAAAACCACATAAAAGAATAAAAAGGTATAACAAGTTGTTATCCAACACTTACTACATAGCAATAAATTCTAGGCACCGTGCTGTAACCCATATGTTATGTCATAAATTTCTTCTATGTGAAATAGATCATATACTCAAAAGAGTGTCATTCATGTCTTATGTCATATGCTTGTAAATCACATTTAAATCTTAAATTCTTTTTACATGGAATAGATCATATACACAGAGTGGCTCTAACATGCTTAGAATGTAAATAGTAAAAATGACTACAACTTCTTCAGACCCCCTCTCCCAGCTCAGGCTGCAACACAGGCAAGACCTTTATGTCCCCCCCGTTGCAAGTACCCCCGTCACCCCCAGAAGACACTGCTATCCTGAATTTGCATTCATAACTCTCTTGCTTGTCTTTATTTTGCATTGTGGTTATAAGAGCACAACACATGAGACATCTGTTCTTACTTTTTGAAGTGCACATTGCAATATTGCTAACTAGAAGCACAGTGATGTACAGCTGATCTCCCGACCCTTTACATCTTGCATAACTGAAACTATACTCATCATCCAATAGCAGCTTTCCCAACTTTCTCCACTCCTCCAGCCCCAGGCAACCACCATTCTACTTTCTGCCTCTACAAGTTTGACTAGTTTAGACACTTTTTATAAATGCAATCAGGCTAAATTTGTCTTCCTGTGATTGGCTTATTTCCTTAGCATAAAGTCCTTAAGATGCATGCATGGTTATAAATGATGTGATTTCCCTCTTTTGTAAGGCTGAATAATATTCCACAGTATGTGTGTGTGTGTGTAATATATATATATATATATATATATATATGTATTTCTTTTCTTTTTTTCTCTCTATCCATTCATCCATCACTAGGCATGTAGCTTGCTTCCACATCTTGGCTGTTGAAAATAATGTTGCAATGAACATCAGCTCTAGATTGCTGGATTATATGGTAATTTTAATTTTAATTTTTTGAGGATCAGCCATACTCTTTTCTAGAGCATCTAGAATATACTATTTTATATTCCCATCAGCAGTACACAAAAGTTCTAAATTCTCCACATCTTCATCAACTCTTGCTATATATTTTTTTTGTTGTATTATAACGCACATTCTGACAGGTGATATATCACTATGGTTTTAACTTGCTTTGCCCTGATGATCAAATGGTAAGTCTACTTTTGGTTCCTTGAGGAAGGAACCATTTTCCATAGAGCTTGTATTAATTTGCAGTCCTGTCAACAGTGTTTAAACATCCCTTTCTCTCTGCATCCGTGCTAACATCTACTGTGTTTGAACTTTTAAAACCCATTCTAACTGGGGTAAGGTAATATCTCATTGTAGTTTTAAATTGCACTTCCCTGATGATTAGTGATGTTGAGCATTTTTTCATAGTTTTATTGGCCATTTGCCTTCGTTCTTTTGTATTCCATTCATTCTTTAACAGATAATGTATCTCTAAATAATGAATTTCTTGTTTTGCCTATTTTTAAACTTTTATAAATGACATCCTGTTATATATATTTTCTTATGATTTATTCTTTCTTGAGGGCTATTGTGTTTCCGATATACATCCACACTGATGTGGGTAGCTGTGGTTTATTTGTTATTATTGCTCTAAAATATTCATTTGCATTATTAACCCATCCACTGTTAACAATCTTCTATTGTCTGAAGTTTAATTTTTTTCTATTATGAATACCTCTTATGAAGTTTATTTATTTATTTATTTATTTATTTATTTATTTATTTATTTTATTAGTAGTAGATCATGGCTGTGTATATTAATGCGATCATGGGAAGTTTAATTTTTTGTTATGAATACCCACCCAACATTGCATCTAGTGTAAATATCTACAAGTGGGAGTACTGAGTCTCGGGGTATGAACATGCTTATTCTTTCTTGGATATATTAGGTAAAGTTAGAATAAAAAATAGAAGCAAAAGTATGTATTTACTCAAATCTTACAGGTTTTCGTCTCACTTATGTAGCAGCTTAAGTACATATCTGGTTACTGGAAAGTCACCTCCATGGTGAGATTCAGGGATCCAGCCTCTTCCATCTATCCCTGTTCATTTGACATTGGCAATGGAAAATGAAAGAGAACGAACGTAGAAGTAGTTCAGCCACTATGTAAAGCCTGAGCATGACCTGCCAACTTCTGTTCACATCCCACTGTTGACAACTAGGCCACACCAACTTCAAAGGGGCAGAGAAAGATGACCCTAGCTCATCAGCCATTTATCAGAAGCTATTCAAAATGGGGGAAAGGGAAAATAAATTTTCGAGGACAGCTAGCAAGCTCTGTCAAAGAGGGTAAAGCTAAGTGTGTTCCAATGTAATTGTCACCATTTAAACAACAATAAATAAACAGAGCTTAAAAATTCCTAATACCACACATCCTTGCCAATAGTTGTTATCACCTGACTTTAAATGGTTTTACAGTATGACATTTCTCTGATTATTATTTTGACTCTTTTCATGGCTTCAAGTTGTCTTCATTTTTTTCCCTATGAAATGCCTGTTGCTATTTTTGTTTTTGCATTTTTTTCTGGTGAATTTATTTTCCTCTTTGAATTTTTTTTTTTTTTCTTTTTTTTGTCAGTACCTAGGTCTTTTTCATTTTTATGGTTCATTTATAAAGAACTTTTTCACTTCCCATTGATGGGGAATATAAATCTTTTTTTTTTTTAGTTTTTTTTTTTTTTTTTTTTAATCATAGCTGTGTACATTAGTGCAATCGCCTGTACCCATTCTAAGATGCACCATAGATGTGGCCCCACCCATTACCCTCCCTCCACCAAAACCTCCCCCCTCCCTTCCCCTTCCTTTGACCCTTTCCCCATAGTCTT